>JAHWFP010039721.1:0-13764 GCA_023313725.1 Lithobius niger | reverse complement strand
AAACCGCAAGTTCATAAAAGCGGACACAATTTTGATAATTTTTGGCAGTTCGTTTGCTGTGTTGGTCACACTTTAAAAGGAGAAACAAAATAAAATGCCAAAATAGCACCGAAAACGGACAACATCCGCCATCTTGGAAAGCTAGACCTTTTGTCTAGCTTTTCTAGACGGCAAATGTTGTTGTCCGTTTTCAGTGTTATTTTGCTAGGAGTGTTAACACGTCAGATTGGAAAAATACTATTTAGAAAACATTTAAACATGTTTGTAATATAATCAGTTTGTACTTCATCTGTATGACGATCAATTATCACTTTATGCCTGGTACCATGGTGTTATTATTGCCTTATTTCTGAAACACTAATATATAGTACAAATTTCGATCAATCTTGGTGATTAAATCTTACTGACTAAATTTCCATGCAAACCACCAAGCATTAACAGAGATTTGAGTACTTCAATGATTAACCCTTTGACTTGCAGCATTTTTTCGCTATTGGTAGTCTGCAGCACAGTGATGAATTTAGTACAGCAACAGATTTCAAACTTGAAATCAGTTGGAATGCTTGAATTAGGTTGATATTTGATGCCTGTAGATAGCTATTTGCATTCGTGCAGGGATATGGGATGGTAAAGCGGCTTGAATATAAGGCAAATTGTGGTGATGGGCTCACAAATTCAATATAAATGGATACGATTATAAGGCTGATTACTTTTATCTTTTGTAAGATTCTAACAGTGCCTCTGTTACCAATATAGTTGTACCGTAGCACAGTCAATGCTGATTCAGAATTATATTTTGCTTGATATAGTTTTTTTTTTCGAACTGTGGATTCCATAAAAAAAAATTTAAGGTCTATTTTGGGTTAGATTTTAGTTTTTGCTAAATAATAAAAAAAAACTATTTGAGCTACTGACTTTTCAGTACCACCAATGGATAGCTCTCGAAAAAACGGTTCGAATGGTGGATTCAAACTTCTAAATTGGTCAAAATTTGAGCGAGTTATGGATTTGGACGCGTATGTATGATCAGAAGTGTTTCATGCTATACATATCAGGGAAATGAGCAGTTTTGATTGATCGGTCGCCATCTTAGATGACGTCATAGCTGAAAAACGTACCAGGTAGAGGATGTCCACTCAGGTAAAAAACACTAAGACAACTACTAAGCATTCCTGAAGAAAAATTCTCCCTACTCAAACTTTTCTACAGAACCATAGCCAGGTGCTGAATTATGATGTTCGAAGGTAGAAATGGGTGATTTTTATGTAACTTGCTTGGAACAAAGAAATTGTATTTTTAAATATTGTATTTTTAATTTATTCAGAAATCAAACTCATAAAAATTTTGGTATTAGATTCGACACCACCGTAATCTACGTTACAATAAAGTTTTATGGTTCTGGGAGTGTCGTTGCTGACATACACGGATTTAATTTTACCACTAACTTCCGACAAGGCCATACTTCTGCACGGTGGCAAATTAAACCACGGTTTTTCCATAACATTTTTGTTAAGTTTTCCTTTAGTTTTGTGGATATTATCGAACACCCACATTTTAAGACAGAGAGGCTTATCCGATTTGTCGTCAGCCTTTAGGCAGAATGGGGAGCAAAATGAAACGAGGTGCGAGTTCTTGGGGTAACTGAACATTGTCAAAGAAACGGGTTTCTGCTCATTGGTTTGAATTTTTAATGTTTCGCAGATGTATCGTTTAAGATTTTTAAAAACATTTTGAGGTTCGGGTCCGACGCAGAAATCCAACCCTTATGCTTGTATTCTTCGTACAAAATGGGATAGCCTATTCCTTTTTGTAAGTCCTAGAATTCTATGGAAAGAGACAATACGTACTTTACTGCATTTTAAAAATCTGTTGCATTCTCAGTCTTAACTTCTAGAGAATTTGATTCTATCAGATTTGAGAGATTTCTATACCAGGCAGAATAAGACATTTTAAAATTTCTTTTCCCTTTTGTTTATATATATAAAAAAAGACATTTCAGAATAATATGCCGGTTAACAAATTTGGTCAGTCTTTGAAACAATCGAAAAGGAAAGACGGTTGGGATACGGGTGTTGGTCCGAGAGGGCATACTGAACCAGGATAACTTTTAACGGCAGAAAAAAATTATGATATGGGAAACAAACGTTTAACTAAAGTAGGCACCGCTATTGAACCTCAAGATGCCGTACATTTTTCTAAAATTGATA
Organism: Lithobius niger; assembly: GCA_023313725.1. Lineage (NCBI taxonomy): Eukaryota > Metazoa > Arthropoda > Chilopoda > Lithobiomorpha > Lithobiidae > Lithobius > Lithobius niger. The sequence continues at coordinate 11,557 of JAHWFP010039721.1, read as the reverse complement.
ATTGAGTAAAGGAGTTGGCTTCTGCCGTTTCTAACATCGAAAATAATGCTTTGTACGTAGATAGGAATTTTTATGCTAAAAAGAAACAAATTAAGGACGTGGCTTTCCCTCGACATGCCGCTGATGCAGCCACAAAAGTTTATGGTGCCAGGAACTGCTTGTTACAGGATGATGAAAAAGTATACTTCAATGCTACGATTAGGAATCTAAGTAAACATACTTTACGGAGTGATGCTGATACTAAGGTATCCGTTGTAAGCAATTGCTTGTTACAAGACGACCAGAAAGAACACTTCAATGTTGCGAACAAACACAGGAATCTAAGTGAACATACTTTACCAAATGACGCGGCTACGAAGAAGTTTTTGCATGAAAACCGTTTCATGTAATCAGTTTCAACACGAAAAGCCCTTTGGAAAAATCAGGCCATTGGTTCGTTAATTCCGGTGCTCTTTCAAGCTTCCTATGTACAAGAACTGGTTTATTTCGTTAAGCAATTTTATACTGCAGTGATCTGAGCGTAGTACTCGTTGTTAAATGTAAAGTAGGAAAGAGAGCTTGCTACATTACTAAAGTAAAGGAGGGGCATTCAACAACTACCGATTTCTAAATTTCTTACAAAATAGAAAAAGGTTTGTCAATCGAAGTTCAAGCAATTGCAGATTTTCGTAGTCTGCAGCACAGTGATGAATTTAGTACAGCAACAGTTAGATTTTCACATAACTTTTCAATAAATAACTCAACTCATCCTATAAACACCTTCGTAATTACGAACCTTAGAGAAGGCACTTCTAATTAGGCACCTTAGAGAATAAAAATAGGCAAAAGTGACCACACCAAATTTGGACAAGTTTTGTACGTGTTAGTTATAGTATTTAATTTCCGTTCCCAAGTAGTTAACTACGGACCAGGGAGGACCCACGTTGCCCAAACTATAGAAATAACAGGGTTCTCCCACAATAATAGAATAGGCTACCCAGTGACTTACATCTCCACCAATCTGTTTAAATCAAAATTCCTTAAAGGTTTATTAAGATCGATTATACCTTAGGTGGCCATAAATAAAGTCCTTTGACACGAGAAATTTTTCTGACTCTTCATTGCTTCTTCAAACCCGAAGATGGGTCAGAGCAATGAAACCCACCTCGTTTTCCGATCAACCCGCTGTTTTTTTCCCGATCTTACTTTTCAGTTTGATCCCCATTTTCTTTTTTATATATATTGATAAATCACTTTACCTTTATTCAATTTCAAACTTATTTTTCTATCTCCAATCAACAACGCATGACACGTCGTGTTAGCTGGAACCACAGCATTAAATTTCAATTTCAATTGCAAATCAACTATACCAGACTGAAAAGTTTCCGACTGCTTCGAGCAATCCAAAACCACTAGAAGATATGCCTTTTTAAACTGTACCGAATCAACGCACAAGCCCCAGATGTCGTACAAAGCGCGTCTCAACTCCTGAGCCATTCTATACAGGATCGAGTAATCTCCACTAGCATAATTCACGTTCAAGTCCAAGAATGGGTAACGTTCAGAATTTCAAGTCACGTGAGCATCTTGAAAGCTGCAATTTTCGAATACCGCAGGATTTTTAGTTTTAACATCTTTCTGTCAGTCTGCAGAGCTAGAATGACCCACCTATGTTTTTTTGACGGTCGTACATGAGGAGACCTTTCATGACAGTCCTATAAACGGGATAATTTAACTCGTCCACTAACTTGTCTAAAAACTGCTGACAATGAAGAAACAAAAAACGACCAGAAAGAACACTTCAATGTCGCGAATAAACACAGAAATCTAAGTGAACATACTTTACCAAATGACGCGGCTACGAAGAAGTTTTTGCACGAAAAGCCCTTCGGAAAAATCGGGGCATTGGTTCGTTAATTCCAGTGCTCTTTCAAGCTTCCTATGTACAAGATCTGGTTTATTTCGTTAAGCAATTTTATACTGTAGTGATCTGAGCGTAGTACTCGTTTAATGTAAAGTAGGAAAGAGAGCTTGCTACATTACTAAAGTAAAGGAGGGGCATTCAACAACTACCGATTTCTAAATTCCTTACAAAATAGAAAAAGATTTGTCAATCGAAGTTCAAGCAATTGAAGATTTTCATACGGAAGACGTTTATTTCCAGTTAGATTTTCACATAACGACACTTTGACCGTGTGTGGGACTTAGCCGTTTTTTCGATGGCCAAATGGTGACGGTTAACATCCGTCCTAACGGGGTTTTCTTCGAATAGCTCGGCTCACAGAGGCTTCAAGATTTTATGGTCCTTTTAAGGAAGCAGCAAATCATTCCTCTTTAATAAGTTGTATAATGTAGAGAGAAAAAAAGAGTACTGCACAGCAACTTTTTGATAGATAGCTATTTGCATTCGTGCAGGGATATGGGATGGTAAAGCGGCTTGAATATAAGGCAAATTGTGGTTATGTGCTCACAAATTCAATATAAATGGATACGATTGTAAGGCTGATTACTTTTACTCAAGATTCTAACAGTGCCTCTGTTACCAATATAGTTGTACCGTAGCACAGTCAATGCTGATTCAGAATTATATTTTGCTTGATGGTGTTTGGCCTTCTGCAAACAAAAGGTGCGTAATAAAGTCTCAGATTCATGCACACAGCTAGTAAAGGATCACATCAATCATTCTCCTCGAGTAGAAAGCCATGTTGCCAATCAGATTCAAAGCAAGAATATTTAGAGAGCCATCTGAACATTCCTGAAATATACAGCTTGTATATACTAAATATTTGTCATCTAATTTAAAACCTGTTAGCCAGAACAAGTACAGAGATGTCTTCAACCCAAGCTTCAAACTTGCATTTCATGAACTCAGCAAGGACCGTGGTGGTAACTGCGAGTGTAGGGCTGAGAAGGAGAGTATCATATCAGGTAGTTGAACGAAGTAATCATGAATCGTACTTGTGGCATAAAGTACAGGCACAGCAAGCCAAGAAGATGACAAAAAAAGATGTCAACGAAGTTTTATGTGCACCATTTGAGTTGGAGCAGGAGCTTACTGATCCAAAACGTTTCACTGCAGACAGAGTTTATGTTTGAAAGGTCAACATGTATTACCTCATTGTTCTAAACATGCCTTAGGGCTTCGGGGGGAAGTGGACCAGAATTGATTAATGCTCGATACAGAACCCTTTGAATCATTGCCTACTGCCTACTTAAGCCAGTCAACTCTAATGACATAACCTACCCACAAAAGCAGAGAAGATGACGGGCAGGATATTTGTATTTGTTGGGTGAGAAACCGTTTATCTTATGAAAGATAGTTGGACAATTTACCATCTTGACCTTATACCATATGAGGGAGAAGACAGGAGTGAGGACTAAAACTTAAACCCATGAAGGAGGACTAAAACTTAAACCGTTTGGACTGTCACTTAATGGCACACCTTTATTTTGCCGTTACTCAATAATTTTGAACCAGGAATATACGGCCCTCACCAACTATATGGCAGCCAGGCTCGTGGGAGTCAAGAAGCTTTCCACCGTGTCTACAACTCCATGGATCTCACGCTACGCCCGTATGCACAACTGACGTCGGACTGACCAGGGACAAACACCACCTACATTACGTGTCCCCGACAAAAAGGCCTTGCAAGCTCTGCACCTAGGGCCCCCCATGAGGCCATGGGGCCCTCAGACAGATATGCAGTCCATGCAATCTGTAAAGTACCCCTGACACGATTCCAACAAGGCCACCATAATGTCTGCGGTGGCGTGCCACTTTAGTGTAGAAGAGGCTACAAATAACTAAACAGACACTAAATGCTGGACCAAACGAAAGCCTATTACAATAAAAATGGCCTAAGCTACCTAAATAGCTAACAAAATAAGAAAAAGGCCAGTCAAGAACAGAAGTAGGTCACACCGAAAATCAAAGAGCCCAAACATAGCCGAGTGTGTATTTCATCCAAGCTTTAAGGAGCATTAACAGAACGGAAAATTCATAAAAATAAGCACTATTATAATTTTGAAACAAAGTTATATTTACTTCGCCTACAGCAGGCCCATGTTTCTTAGTTTTAGGGGTGCAGTTAGTTATAGTAGTTCCCAGGCGAAATATTGTTTGTGATGAAATGCACCGTGAGGTCAAACAAGCAAAGGTAGAGAAAGCCGATGTTAACTGACCGAGTCAGCTTGACGAAAGAGACCCCGTTTTAAATCGTTATAAATGTAAAATGACGGACAAAATCGTTCTAAATACTAAATCGTACTAATCGTACGATTTGTCTTCTAAATCGTTCCTAGTACTAAAACAAACTGACGTCTTTTATAACTGGTTAATGATAATCAGAACATACTCATTAAGAAAGATGCTATTCGGGTTTTGTAAAATTTCAAAATTAACTACTAGTAACGCTTAGTGTCCCTGGAACATGCCAGTGGATTATTTTAGCTAAGCAGGATATATGTTGTTTTGTATCAGCTATAGTAGTTTAACGCAAAACTAAACAGTTCCACCAGTAGTCTTGCCATTACATTGGAACGAGTTTTGGGTTACGTGTTTCAGATTGATCACGTCAACGCACACTTCTATTTTAAACTACGTGATAGTTAATTCCAGATTTCGCCACAAAGCTTCTTGTATGCGTTTAGTGGTTCAGGTAATATGTTATTAAATGATGCACTCCCAACAAAATTTTCGGGGACTGGGAGCTTTTCAAATAACGTGAGAGTTCATAGTTGTTTCAAGTTTCCGAACATGGTCAAACAAAGGTAGCGACACCTAAAACCATAATCTCGTATTTCGAATGCTAAGAAGACCTAATTAATCGCCGACAAAGAATGCTGAGCTAAATTATAATGGTCTGCGGTGTTTATCACTTAATGTCCGTAGCCTAGTTAAAAATTTAAGTCACTTTCAGTTGCTTTTATTGACAGGTTCCTACGATCTTCTGTTTGTTGTAGAAACGTGGTTAACTCGCGGCATCACAGATTTTGATGTCACAGGTGGTATCCCTTACGATATTCTCCGTTCGGACAGGCAGTCCCGGGGAGGTGGTGTCGGCGGGGCTTGCCAGTTGTCCTATCTTCTACAGGGGCCACGGTGGAAGGTTTGACCATGCTGATTCCTTCTATTGGCGTGAATTTTATCCTGGTGTACCTGCCAGACAGCACTGACGGGCAATTTGTCTCCAGTATGGCTACCTTTATCACGTCTTCGTTTAGGCCATAGTACCAAAATGTTGTACTGGGCGACCTAAACTTGTCTTCCGGTAATTGAAATGTACTTACTGCAACTAATTGCCATCACCGAGAGCTCCACCAACTAGTCGTGTTTCCTACTCGGGGCTCTAACATTTTAGACCTTCTCTTCTCCGTAGACCAACGTTACGGGGTAAGCCAAGTTGAAAATTTGGGTACTAGCGATCACGCTATGGTCGAGTTTTATCGAAACTGCAGGGAGTTTGCCTCATCCTGTCCAATTTACAATCGGGGCAAACTGGATTTCGACGACTTGAGATCTTGTTTGTCCACAATCGACTGGCCTACGTTGCTTCCTCTACTTGGGGACACTACCGAATCTGTCTGGTTAGGTTTTACTCATCTTCTTGATCTCTGCATAAAACTTTGCATTACTCCGCCAAGTCGGTGTAGTTCAACCAAGTTTCGACTCCCGCCTGTTCTGCGCAGGGCTGCCAGAAGGAAGCTTGCCTGGTGGCATAGGCTTAAAACTGATCCCCAGTCCGCTTCCTCTAGGGCATCTTATGAGGCTAGCAGGTTAGAGTACTCACGGTTGGTTGACCTTTGGCACAACCAGAACGAGCGGCGTACTATCCAGGAAGGAAATCTCTCGGCTCTTTTTCGCCATTACAGGCGACACACAAATACTTTGCCACCCTTCCTGGATAGCGACATCTACCTTTTTGATATTGAACCCAAGGCAAACCTTTTAAACGATATATTTGCTGCGAATGGAATTAAAGATAATGGTTCTGTCCCCGAACCAACACATTCGAAACCATACCCACTTCTGAAACTTGATTATGTCAGTTTCAACAGAGCACGTGTATTCGCTGCCTTGAGTCGCCTGCAGACAAGCCACGCTGTTGGCCCCGACGGATACTCCTCATTTTTTTTAAACAGGTTAAGTTGGAGGTTTTTTTGAGGCCTTAACTTATATTTTTAAGCTATCATTTGCTCAAGGAAGCGTTCCATCTCTATGGAAATCAGTTAATGTCGTGCCAATTTACAAAAAGGGAAATGCAGCCGATCCACACAACTATCGACCAATTGCCCTCACTTCCGTTGCATGCAAAATTATGGAGTCAATTGTCCGAGAGGATATGTTGACCTACTTGGAAGAAAACACGCTGTTAAATCCTGACCAATTCGGCTTCCTGACAAAGCATTCTGCTACGTTGCAGTTACTTTTGGCACTGGTTGAGTGGACTTTGGCAATGGACCTTGGCATCCCCACAGACGTTATTTATTTCGATTTCCAAAAGGCTTTCGAATCGGTTATCCACAGCAAATTGTGATTTTAGCTGTCTGAGTTGGGCTTTTGTGGCTGTTTGTTAGCCTGGATCTCCGATTTCCTAACGGGGCGTACACGGCGGGGTTTAATTGAACAGACGCTATCGTCTCCCCAGCAAATCATCAGCGGGGTACCACAGGGATCCGTTTTGGGCCTCTTCTTCTTGTTATCTTTTTTAACGACCTTACCAACGTAAGTACCACACCGGATAAGACCAAATTTAAATTTGCTGATGACCTCAAGATTGGGTCTGAAATCCTAACTGAGACAGATATTACCTTTCTCTCGGATCAGATAACCTCGGTAGTCGAGTGGTCAGATTCCTGGCAGCTACCACTTGCTAGCGCAAAGTGCTGTACCTCCCACATTGGCAGATAAAATCAACATCAATACTTCTTAGCTACATCGTCACTTGATTCTGTTCTTGAGATCAGAGATCTTGGAGTTTATTTGAACCATGACCTTAAGTCATCAATCCATTGTGGTCTGCTTACCAAATCTGCCTTTTGTAGACTTGCCATCATTAAAAGACTGGTTTGGGCCATCATTAAAGGCCCAAACCAGACATACACTGGTTTGGGCCTTTAAGGTTTTTGTCCGACCTTTATTGGAATACGCCAGTCCTGTGTGGTCACCTTACCTTTTACAGGATATTGACAGGCTGGAATCGGTCCAGCGATCTTTTACACGTTCTTTGCGTGGTTTTGTGAGGATCAACGTGTGTAATTCGTGGAACGTGCAGGACAGAAGGAAACATAGATGACAGTTAAAGTAAATAGGAATTAGAGTTAAGTCATAATAAACATTTTAAGTACAGAACGTGTTACCAGAAACAAGTCGGCAAGGTAAGTGAAGTGTAAACAAACTTTACAACAGTACAGCGTCTTCCAAGCCTCACTAACAAATATCAGTGCAAGACACTGCTATCTAATACTATTGTTAAAAGCGTATTGTTACACTCTCCTTTATGGATCAGTCATAATCATATCTGGATCCAACAAGCCCCCACGTGAATTCAACACCTCTTGTGGTCAAAGGAGTTGATTCAAACAATTGATAAATCTGAAACAGACAAACAATGAGTTAACGACGCATGGCGTGCAGCGCATAAGCCTTTGGTCATGACGTCAGCCCAATTCTGTTCAGTGGAGACATATTCAAGTTTTATATCTTCTGACTTGATTTTCTCTCTCACAAAATGATAAATTATATCAAAATGCTTTGTGCGAGACCTTTCTATTTGGGAATTAGCATGTTGAATTGCTGCTTGCGAATCACAAAACACTGTAGTTGCTGCGGAATCTATAATGAACTTATCTTTCAGAGCGCTGCTCTTTTTTGTTGACCCAAACACTTTTGTTGTCCAACACCACAGAGTCGCTAGGAGTGCAAACATCGCTGTAGATGCTTCCGGTACAAATCCTCCTCTTCTCTGTCCTCTGCGAGCTCCTCTTCTCCCTCGGAAATAGCGATGATGGCTGTTCCCTCTTCCTGGATCGCTTGCGCTATAATTAGAATTTGTGACACTGGTTACATTTTGCTGTACGGAAGGGGGGGGGAGGGGCAACAGGCTACTCTATGTCCGGCCCCGCCGCATCTGAAGCACGCGTTCTTATTTGCATTTCTGAAGTTTTCATGCGTATTTACAGTTGATAAGGATGAGCTACTTATTTGTCGACTTTCTTCATCTTTTACCTAGAGTCTTCAAAATAAAGTAATTCTTTCACTTTCTTCACAGTTATGTTCTCCACACCTTGAGTAGATAATCCTATCAACATTACGTCACATTCAGACGGCAGACCTCCCAAAATTAACCATGCCAAATTTTTGTCTTCGATATTGAACCCACAATCTTCTAATTCATTGTTACACTCTATGGATCAGTCATAATCATATCTGGACCCAACAGGGTTACGCCACTTTTCTCCTAGCCTCCGTTTGAGGTCGCTTGGCTTGGAAGCGTTCGAGCTGTGGTGTTTAAAGGCGGACCTGATTTTGACGTATAAAATTCTCCATGGGTTGTTGCCTTTAGACGTACCTTTTTTCGACGTGAGCTCGATCGATTTTTCGAGAACCCAGGTGTAACCATGATTGTCGCAAACATTTCTTCGCCAACCGCGTGGTTTCTCCCTGGAACTCGCTTTCTGAGGAGACTATATCGGCGTCTTCATTGCGGATTTTTCGGGGCTTGGTAAATCGCACTGACTTAGCTGCCTTCCTTAAGCGTCCTTATCTGTGACGTCGCCCATCATTTATAGGACCGGAGTTAGTGGCCGCTTCTGCGGCCCTTCTGTGTTTCCTAACCCCCTTCCGGGGTAAACATATTATTATTATTATTATTATTATGTATGTTCGACTGTTTTAGATTCCAATACAAATGAGAACTTATGTGAACTGCTGCTTTTTTTTACATAGTAACAAAAAATGCAAAATTTTTGAGAAAATCATTCGTTACCGCATGATGCCGTTCAGTGCCTCTGACACCTACTTCTTGTGCATGGACGATTGCATATGCTCGTTAGTTTCTGATCTACTTGTTGACATGATTTCCTCTATTTTGACGAGGCATGTGGTACATGCAAATTATTTTCCAAACTTTATTATTATGGATTCAAAGGTGTGGTCTTGGGTAGGGGTGAGAAATCGTCAGTGTGGGTTGCTTAAGTCTAGCGTCGTTCCTGTTGTCAGTGGAGTTTGCTCATGATATCAAACTTTACGAAGTCCTTATGGACTTTACGAATCACAATATTGCCTACAATGCAAGATGTGGAGGACTGGTGCGAAAACTAACAAAAATGATACTGTCAATACTGTTGAGGATTTGGGAATTTCTTTCTAGTGACTTTAAGGTCTCCCAAATTCGTGCTAATAATATTATGATAAGGTGCTGTTTCAAATTACGTGATATTTTCTTGCTTGTGAAAGCCTTCAAGGTGTGTGTTTGATCTAGCTTGGAGTATACCTCGCCAATTTGGTTCCCGCATTCACTAAAAAGTTGTCGACCGGCTTGAATCGGTACAGCAATGTTTTACTAAGTTGATCCCCCCTGGCATTCAGAATATGTCTTAGAAGGAACACTTTGTGGTCCTCGATCGTAGACTCGTTATTAATCTTACCCTGACGTACCCCATCATCAGCTACCGCATTATCAGCAACTCATATGCACACTAAAATCGACTACCCATCTAGTACATCTTGAACGTTAGCAGCCAACAACGGTGAACGTCGAGCTGATGCAGATCTTGCAGTATTCCATTTCAACAAAACGAAAACGTACTAAGATCCAAGTATGCTTCTGAGGAAACCATGCTACTTACCACAACTTACCTGATACAAACTTACCGTAGCTACAAAATTCACTACCAATTTTTCAAGAAAACTCTCCTAAAAAACTCTTTCAGTGATCTTGAAACTAATATTACAGTCCAAAAATAATACACACAAAACCCACAAACCGTACTCAATTGGGCTGATAAATGCGAGGAAGACAACGCTGCCAACCTATTGCATTTAAATAATGCAAATATAAATGTTTCCGCTAATGAACATGTAGAGGTTGAATCTCACAGCTTCACTATTCAGGTCTAAAACTCTCGCCTCTTCCATCGGTCACCTTCCCAATGCCTGAATTAAGACTTTCCATTCTCGTAGCTTTGCTTATTAAATGCTTTGCTGCTTGGCGGCAATGATGCAGTCCACCTTTCCAGTGTGTACTCTCCGCTGTGCACAAAACCCTTATCTCATTTGTATCACCGAAACCAACTTTACTGGAAGTGCCGATAGCTACTCTGTGGCTATTCCCAGATTCACCCTCTACTACTGCAACCGTGAAAATAAATAATATGGTGGTGGCGCAATTTATGTTAAAGCTAACATTCTTTCTTTCTTGGGTCGTATAAAAACAATGGTCGTGAACAATGGTGTGAATGGTCGTTTATTCAGTGCCATCTCCACATGAGTAGCAACCGTAATTGTCAAATGATTACTGCTACAGGATCCCAAATCTCGCCTCAGCACAGTTAGCTAGCCCTCCAGGCCTCCCTGAATAATTTTTTCATCTGGACTTGGTGATAACACCTCATCTTCAAGTTCCCCACGTCACTCTTAATCCCCCCCCGCCCACTTGGGTGCTGTGATCATGATGTCCTCCTTTTTGAAGGTAACACTAATTACTCCGTCAACCTCTCCGGCCCTGACAGCCTAACTTCAGGCAAGCTGATTTACTTGCTTCTGAATTATTAGCTCCATTGATTGGTCCACTGAACTTGATGGCTGGGAAGTCAACTCGAAAGTCTCCAGCATCTGTTCACCTCGGCTTGATCAGAACATTCGACAACTCATCAACAGAAAAAAAACACACCTACATATGTGTCGTGATCCCACCCCTGGAAATCATGTTATCTTTAAAGCCACCCGAAATGAAGTTGTTTCTGGCCTTCATTCTGCTCGCCAAAGCTTCGAAAAATCCATATTCATAGATCCAAAACTGAACCTCAGGCTCCTTTTCCCAACATTAATCGTTACAAGAAGAGCACCCTGTCAGCTGCCTTAAAATACAGATGGGAAAATCTTGTTAAAAGACCAAGATATTGCTACTAAATTTAATTCCTTCTTTGCATCTGTGATGATGAACCCCTACATACGCGGGCTCCAACCCAAGCACCGACTTAGCATTGGGACTTAGTTTTTTGCTGTTCCGTAGCCATCTACTATTGGGCAGTAAAGGGTTAGAAAACATGTCACCGTTAATTATGCAAATCTTGCACCCTTTACAACAAAGTGCAAAAAATAGTTTTTTGCTGTTCCGTAGCCATCTACTGTTGGGCAGTAAAGTGTTAAAATGCATGTCACCGTTAATTATGCAAATCTTGAACCCTTTACAACAAAGGGAAAAAAAGTTTTTTGCTGTTCCGTAGCCATCTACTATTGGGAAGTAAAGGGTTAGAATGCATGTCACCGTTAATTATGCAAATCTTGCACCCTTTACAACAAAGTGAAAAAAATAGTTTTTTGCTGTTCCGTAGCCATCTACTATTGGGCAGTAAA
>JAHWFP010039717.1:0-15143 GCA_023313725.1 Lithobius niger | reverse complement strand
AGTTGTCTTTTCTTTCTTTCTCAGACTAGTGTATTGTGTATCCTCACAAGGCCAGTCTTTAATGCAGACTGCTTGCTTCATTTACCCTTTACCTTGTGAATTGTTTATTTATTCAAAAAACATCAGTGAAATGATCAAGCAATTGATCAGAGTGTAGTATTCATTTTTCGTAAAGCTTCATTTCATAAACAAACGATGACGTGTGCCTGGGGCCCTAGTCTCGACTTGATCATTTTCAAATCGCATGCGGTTTTATCAAAAGTCACGTGCGACAGAATGGGCGAGCCATGATTTTGGCGCTCTTTTTGGTAAAACCGCATGCGATTTGAAAAGCGCAACTCGAGACTAGCCCCCAGGTCTTTAATTTCTCTTCGTTTATATCTTTGTTTATGTCATCAGCCACATTTACTAAGAATTCTCCAGCAATGACGATGTTCAAATACGGATCAGTAATCCTTTCGATTTGATTTGATTTATTCTGAGTACTAGGTGGCGTGCAAAGCCATACACGCGATGTGAATGTGAATTTATTGCAAAGAACCGTGTGCCTCAGACGTACGCTCTGATACGGCCAAAAACCATAATACTACTACAACACTACAACACTAGAACCTCGAACAGCCAGAAACTTTGCGCACTTTTACCACACGAGCCTGCTGTCTCAACAGAAGACAGTATACACCACCTCTCTCAAGAACAACGAACTGACGCACAGAACATGTAAGGTACAACCTGACTTTAGTGGCTTTAGTGACTTTAGTGCAATCGCACGAAGTCTTTGAGTCGACTTCCTGCCTCCATCATGTGACAAAAGCCGTTGCACAAATAGGTGGGTCTTACACCAGGTCACAAGTCGGGTACGGTGCTGCACGTGATCCTTGCAGAGCAGAAGGAAATGCTCAACCGTTGCCTCTAAACCGCATGACATACATATAGGCGTGTCAACAACAACAATACTGTCAACAATCAATAATGAGATTTCTTGTCTCTGTCACATATCCATCAGACCAACTTTCTGTTGATGTGTTGGAAAGTACATATCAAAAACCAAAACTGGTAAAAGTGGCCAACATGTTCCGAATGGTTCGCCCCTTCAAAGGAGTGATATCAACACACCAAAACATTCGCCAAGTTAATCGTACCGCTTAATAGTTCGAATGTTAAATGAAAACTAGAACAATGCTACTTTCGGTAGCAATGTTCAAGTTTTCATTTAACGTCCAAAGTATTATTCGATGCGATAAGTTGGCGAATGTTTTGGTGTGTTGATATCACTCCTTTGAAGGGCCGAACCATTCGGAACTTAACGGCCCCTTTTACCAGTTTTGGTTTTTGATATGAAATCAGTCCTTTTTTTTAAATTGTGTATTAGACTCAACTCCACTACCGTGCAGATGTGTAATAAAGTGGCACGTCAACAAGAAATTGGTTTTCAACACTTTGTTACTGCATTTTGCCTATAAGCCGAACCATTCTCAATTTGGTCAACTTTTTATAGGTTTTTGGTTTGGTTTTAATTTTGTTGTAATTTGTTTTATTTCGTTAGTTTTGGTGTGTTGATATCACTCCTTTGAAGGGCCAAACCACTCTCAACTTGGTGGCCTCTTCACCAGTTTTTGGCTTTGTTTATTTTGCTTCGTTTTTAGTGTTGGTTTATTTTTCGTGAATTGGACGTGAATACAATTTCTTAGGCAACGTTGTTTAAATTTATCGTGGTACACTAGTGTGTGTCTAGGCACGCACGTCAGTATACATGTTGTCATTGTCCGAACTTTGGCTGTCCAATGAGAGACGATGCCGACAATACTAACAATGGTTATAACAATATTTTCGTACTTACACGCCATCCCACGCCATCCTCGTTACACCCCTAGGCTCCAAACCCTAAAAGGTACGCAGTTCGTATCGTACTGCAGCCATTTGTCCAATTTCATAGCTGGAAGCCTTCCCGTTATCTCGGTATCGATGAATAATCACCCAATGGAAATTAACACGGGGATGAGCGGACTAGAATTAGTTAGCTAGTTACACATTTTCAACGTTATTGAGGGTCAGATTTTGCATTGAAAGCAGCTTAGCTGGCATTCCTACACGAGTTAATTTTTGTCAGGTGGGTCATTGGTTTTGATTTCAACATAATTTAAGCTTTTGTACCGCATTATTAATTTTCCCCAAGTACCTGAAATGTGCCCAACTATGCTTCAAGATATATATGACACTGACGCTGTGGCGCCGCGCTACAACGGTTTACAACCTGGACAATTGAATTGACGTGATGTTTATTGTGATGATTGTTGCCTAACTTGGCGCGACACACGAGCGTGTGTCTAGATAAGCGACGCCATAGTCGATCACCATGAACGACACTTTACATAGGTTTTCACTATTTCACTTGTTTTAAGAATGTCTTCTTTACGTCCTGCTCTGTACGCTGTTGCTTTTTTTGTGCATTACGCTAATTCAGTTAGGTTCCATTCTTCCACCAGTTTTTCTCACGTCACTCTCTGGATCTCCCCCCCCCCCCCCTCCCACTACTACTTTTGCTACCTGGTCCCTTTTGTTTGTCTTAAATAAATATACACAAATAGCTGTATATTATATAAAGGAAAGAGGAAAAGAAGCCAAACAGCGAATATCATACACTATAGAAATAGCGGATTACAGTAAGCAACCTTTATATACTTACGTTTCGTCAGAGTGGCATGACCCGGATTCAAAATGGCAACCCAATACGATGGCAACCCCAAATGGCAACCCCAAATCACTGACATTAGCATCTTAATAAGGCCAGTGGAGGAGCGGCCATAACGATAAAGGCGCTATGTCAGCGATCTGGGGACGAATTGGGGTGCCAGTTCGAATCTTGCAACTAAAACTTGCAAAAGTTGTGCCTGCTTATAAATCTGGTGATATTCACGATGTTGGCAACTACAGGCCAATCTCTATACTGCCATGTTTCTCAAAAATTCTTGAAATAATTGTATTTAATCGCCTCTCTAATTTCTTCGAGAAAAATGAAGTTCTAAACAATAACCAATTCGGCTTTCGTTCTGGAAAAAGTACTGAGGATGCAACCCTGAAATTCACTGCAGATGTTATTCAAGCTTTTGAAGAATACATGTAGGCTATATATTCAATTGCAGTCTTTATAGACCTCAAAAAAGCTTTTGATACTGTAAATCATCAACGTCCCAGTATTGAACAAATTAAGCCATTACGGTATCAGGGGTATTGCCAACCAATATGATCAATAGTTATTTAAAAGACAGACACCAATATGTGCAGTTGGCTGACTCTTCATCTTCGCCTAGGCCGGTTGCCTATGGTGTCCCACAAGGCTCCATTTTGGATCCATTACTTTTCTTAATTTATATTAACGAACTTCCTAGAGTTACTAAGCTACATAAGTCGATATTATTTGCTGACGATACCACTCTTTATCTCTCGGGAAACGATCTAGCCGAAATTGTAAATACTGTTAACACAGAAATAAGAAAGTATCCCATTGGCTAAGTTCAAATAGGCTATCACTTAATATTCAAAAAACATGTTTCTTAGTTTTTAGAGCCAGGCAAAAGCCTATCAATTTAAAACTCAGTGTCAGCATTTATAACCAGTCCATTAAACAAGTCGATACTACTAAATTTCTAGGCCTAAAAATTGATTCTCATTTAAGTTGAATGCCCACGCATTCAACTGATTGCAATCAAAATAGCAAAAGGAGTTGGCATTTTATACAAACTTAAACCTTACATCATCTTGTCTTCATCCACTTTATTACTCTCTTATTCATCCACATGTCAATTATTGCATTCTAACTGGGATGAACACTTGTAAAACTAACAAAATCCATCTTTTAAAGTTACAAAAGAAAGCTGTAAGATCAATACTGCACCGACCTTTTAAGCAACATAGTTTGCCTTTGTTCAAGATGACAAAAATTCTCCCTGTTAACGAGCTTATTTATTACAGAGGTGATATTCACATTTTTTAAAACAGATCGTCAAATAAATTTGTCAGATAGTGTTGTCATCCATGGTCATAATACTCGTAATGCTTCAAACTGTCACATAAGTTTTAATCGGACTGAAGTAAGCAACTTGTCATTAGCGGGTCAAACTTCAAGGATTTGGAATTCAATCCCAATAAATATTACAACTGCCACTAGTGTGTCTCTTTTTCGTAAGAATTTTTTTACAGAAGTGTTGAAAAATTCTTCCCTTTTAAACTAACGAAGTCTTTCTTTCTCTCTTTTTTTCTCCAGTTCATTTCTTGGTTCATTTTTAGGATTCCTGTGTTCTTATTTTTATTTTTATTTGCTTTACTTAATTTTTTGATTTTTTTGTTGTCTCAAACTGTATGATTTTACTCGTTATGTTTATAGTGTTGTACAATTTTTATTTTTTTATTTTACATCTGTGATTTTTGGCATTTTCTTTGTTTTTCCAAGCTCCAAATGACTTCATGTCTTCTTTTTTCATCCACTCTTTATTTGAAAATTGAAAATAAAGCCCATTTCATTTCATTTCAATCCGGGTCATGCCACTCCGATGAAACGTAAGTGCATAAAGGTTATTTTTAGCGTATCATTTTCGCTGTTTGGCTTGTTTTCCTCTTTCCTTTAAATAAAGTGTTTGTCTTGTGGGTTTCAGACATTTTTATACAACACTTTCTACGGACCAAACTACTTATTTGTTCTACAAAACTGGTTTTAGCCCATTTTATAGATACTAGCTGGAACCCGAGGAACGCACGGCCGCCGAACGGATACTAGGAAACAGGCTTTGGGCCTATATATTGTAGGTGGAGCGAACAGACCTTTATTTCAAATTTATATTTAGTGTGTATTTTAATGACTGTTCCATCTAATTTCGCTTAGGTGCAGACTTAGCTCAGGAGCAGAGCTAAAAGGATCGTTAGGGATCAGGATTAAACAAAGCTTCAACAATCAGCAAGAGGGCGATCGGGCTCATTCTTGCTACGGTAGCAAAGAAAAAGTGGAGCAGCCGACAACGAGAACGGATATGCACTCTAACAATTAGAAACAAACACTATTACTTCAATAATGCTGAGCCGAGTTGAATCAGCGAGAATCAGCTAGACCGGCGTATGTTACGCCGGGGAACGTATTTCTTAATGCTCCTTAAAATTCTGGGGAAAATCTTCCCTCGGCTAAGTTTGGGCATGCCTTTTGGTGTGACGTACTGCTGTTATTTGCAGGCCTTTCTCTTATTTTAGATTTTTTCTCCGAATAGGCCAAAGCTATACGTATCATATTTATTTTAATAGGCTTTCGTTTGCTCCATCACTTAGTGTCCGTTTAGTTATTTTTAGCTTCTTTCCACATCCGACACTAAAGATGTGAGCTGTCGCCGCCGACTAAAAATAAAACGGCACGTTTGTTACGGTGGTGGGGCTGCCGCCTCTAATAATTCTGACATTGTTTACAACAATAATTACTCCTGTGCAAAGTGCCTTCCCTAAATTACAAATGTTAATAATAAAGCATTTAATTGTAAGCCAAACAATTATCAGAGCGATAGTTTTTAACAATACTCAAAAGATTCAGCATGTTGGCAATGCTACCGCTGGTCTAATACTTGAAAACGCCACCAACGAAAATATTGCGGCGCACACCTCTATCACGCACAGAGACAGCAATATGAAAGCCATATTATAATCTATCAGTAACGATCACAATATTGTAGGTCAAAAAGTGTTTGGTCTAAGGCCTACTTTAGCTTCATGCCTAATTTTTAGCTTTTAGGCGTAATTTTTAGTTGTCATTTTTATTTCGTAAGTAGCAGCTGCGTTTGAGATTAGGCTTATTCGTTAATGCGCCACGGCATCGAGACTACGCGTTGCTACATGTTGCCGTGGCAACGAGGAATCTTTAAACTATTAGACGCAGGCATATTGTTGTTTTGTGCTGTGGTCCAAATACATCGTCTCATGTATAGTTTGGTTTTCTATGTATCATTTCGGCGTGAGACGATGTTTTAGCTTTCATATTTGGGATTCCCATTGCTAGTGTAAATGCTAGTTTCATTGCCGTGCTGAAGGTAATCCCTCCAAACATTTTTTTTTTCAAATGATGCTAAGGTGTATCGTAATGGAATTCTTTTGTTTTTTATGGTTGTAATGTTCAAGTAGTGGTTAAAATGCGACAATCAAATGTTAACCTCAGCTAGAAAGAAGCAACCAAAATTTAATTTGCCGTGTATTTTAAAGTTCACTTGACTACCACTAGCATGGTGTATGCTTCATCGGAATTCCTTAACTATTCACGACTCCAACTTTACAATGGTGAGTGTCAGAAATAAATTAAAAAATATGTAATTTCTCCCGTAATAATTGTTCGCTTTACGGAAAATTTTGGCTCAGTAATATTAATTAGGGTATCAAGCGTAGTACCAAATTTCATTCCAATCCAGTTTTTCGTTTGGGCTCCACCCAGACTAAAAATTTGCACCCAACCAACCAACCAACATTTTGCAATTTGGTGCCCGTCATAGGCTACGCTTCGCTCGCTCGCTCCGCCAATAATATTTTGGTGCATCCCTTTCCCAGTCCTTTCACCTCAATCGTTAATTTTAATGCTTTTAACGAATTCAAGGCCATTTGTCTATTATTGCACATCATATCATCCCAGATCATCCAGAACTTCAACTATAGCTTCTTTTTCCCCAATTACGTGATCACACTATGCCATGCCTGTACCGCTTCGTGCTGATGCTGATCCTGGTGCTCGGACTATAATTTTCCATTCGGAGTGACAGATGGCACCCTGTGCTAAAATGTGTTTGTTTATTTTTCCGTAGCTCATCATAGTTCGTTTTTCGTAGTGGCAAGATGTAGTCAAGGCAAAAACGTGCCTAATATTGCTTTCCCTTCTTAAACAAACAACTTTACTTGTGAAGTAGCATTTAAGAAATAGACAAGTCACTTAATCATGTTGACCGCTCAATTTTGGGAGGCCTCAAACTTCACGTCATTTGTTTCAAACTGTTAGATTGGAGGAAAATGATATGAATATTTCATTTTCCCTGATATGATGCTTGCTTTTTTAAGGAGCACGAACCCAACCTGGTTCTCTCAAGCATCGTTGCACGCCAGTAATGATGGATCTCGTGCGTCGAATTGTTGACATGCATGTTCCTCATGCGCCTAAATTGTAACTGTAGTAATCCTTCAAGTCCTTACTGTATTAATAATGAGATATATAGAAGGTAGATACACAGATGGCTATCTATGTAGATTGTGCTTTTCTGAAAAATATCGTTCTAATAGTTAAATTGGTCAAGTATCGATCCCTTTGTTTCTATCTGTTTGTTCTTATCCCATTCTTTTCAAGATATTAATTATTTTCAGCATTGCTTAAATTTAAAGTCAGTAGACAAGTAGGCAATACCGATGAAGACGTTGTGGGGATGATATGGAGATAAACTGGTTTGCTGGTTCAAAGCCAAGTCCCCTCACTCAAATGACATGTTTAAGACATTAGGGTGGCTTATTCCAACTTGCATTTGTATCTAAGTGACTATACGTCTCAGATTTTACACGTCAAATAAATTAACAACAAATAGTAAATGGTTACTGTTTATTAGCCATAATTTTACACAGAATACAAAACGTCTCTAGTATTTGTTTCTTGCGATCCAGTCCAGGAAGTGAGATACTTCGGTGTAGATACCAGAATATCCAGGACGGGCACAGCCTTGACCCCAAGACACAACACCAGCCAAGTAAGCACGGTTGTTCTCAACGCACACAAGGGGTCCACCGGAATCACCCTGTAAGAAAAGATAACCGTATCATATAACAGCTGGGACGTGTCTATTGTATCTTTATTCCCTTCCTAACTTAATGAAAACCCCCATCATACCTGGCAAGCGTCCTTTCCGCCTTGTTCGAGTCCAGCGCACAACATATGATCTTTGATGGTGGATTGGCCATATTGTTGACGGCACTTAGCATCAGAAACCAGAGGGACGGACACTTCCATCAGTGTATTGGACACGCTGCCACCTAAAATTATACAATTAATAGACTTTAATAATTATATCGATAGATCCCATAACACCACTTCTTAGAGATGGTCACTTAATTTGTGTTGATGGAAGCCAGTCACTCCATTGTGTATTAACTGGCTCTTGTGTAGCCCTGGTCTTGGTCTGCTACAATAATTAATGAACGTCATGCTTTGCGTTCATAGGATTTTGAATGTCTGTAAGCTATTGTTCTGAGATAACCCAAGAACACCAAATAATTAAGAATGCCATAACATCATTCTTTAACAATTTTAAGACAAAAAATGTTTAAACTGTATTCCTAACTTTTATAGGAATATAAAGTCCAAGGCTTTGAGCCCACTGACGAGGTTGCACGATAATAGTGGATATAATTACAATAATTACTAGGTTTATGTATACGCCCTCTACTCGAATACCCAAACCAGGCCTGGTTCCCATACCTATTGAAGGACGTTGATCGGGTGAATCAGTTCATAGACGGTTCACAAAGACCTTGCTAGGTCTGCGAAACTTCCAATACATCCAACAACTTAAACTCCTTAAACATGACTCTCTCGAATTGTGCAGATTATAAAAGCCGATCTCATCCTAACTTTAAAAATTTTACATAGTATTTTACAATTTGATATCCCATTTTTTGAGGTTTCACTACCACATATACCAGGGTTCGCAGATTAAAGTTAGTAATTCCAAAATTCAAATTAAACTGCAGGAAGTATTTCTTCTGCATTAGGGTCATTCCAACTTGGAATTCGCAGTGTAAGGAGGCGGTCTCGACTCCTTCGGAGTACAACTTTTAGGAAATTATTAGACAAACACTGTTTGCAGGCATTCCTTTTATTGCCGGAATTTTGTGCTTAAAGCATTAGCCTATCTATTAAACAGGGTGAGTTGTCAGTGGTCAACCACATGATACTTTTTTTTTCCATTTGTAGTTAGTGGCAAATAAAGGGCTATTATTATTATTATAATAACTGGGGGCTTTGGGGTGGCAAATGAGATTTATGGCCTAGGATCAATGCATTCAACATTTTGATGGAGAATTAACCAGTAAATAAACGTATAGTTGTAAGTAGAGAAGGACTCACCTTCACGGAGAGTTCCCCATCCAGTGACGGTGCAGTAGCCACTGTAAGCGTGTTTCTGAACTGTTGGGAGGCAGACTGAGCCAACGTAGGCGGAGCTTAGGTCCAAGGGAGTGGCCAACTTGATCAGGGCAATATCGTTGACAAGAGTATTGCTGAAACACAAGTTGAATTAACAGTGGTTTAGAGCAACCTTACTCAGTGCTATCAATTCCGTTATGAATGATCGTCAAATTAATAAAAAAAAAATATAAACATACCCGCTGTAGGATTCATGTCCGATGATACGGGAAACGCGCACGCGCTGTTCAGTTCCATCGTTGCTGTTGAGACGGTGATCTCCAGCCACGATCTGGAGGGAGCTGGCACTCACTCTGCAACACATAATGTTTTATGTTATTTTATGATGTATGACCTGATTTCGTAGTAGAGATTTTCTTACCGACTGACTGGTTTATTCAAATATTTAATGGAGTACAGAATGCAAAATATGTATGCAAGAAGACACTGAGTCCTTACCCTTCAATGCAGTGAGCAGCAGTGATGACCCAGTTGGCATCGATCACGCTGCCTCCGCAGAAATGGGAGTAACCGCCCCACGAACTCCTTTGCAGGGATACCTAAGAAACGGACAAAAATTTCGTAAAGGAGCGTTCACAAACTACGTAACACTTACTTTATCTTGCAGTATAGACCCCTCCCCCGTCCTCCTTTGTAACACCAGTGTAACGCTTGTTATGAACACCCACCTGAAAATACGTAACATTATCTTACCCTCACCCCCACCCCACCAATTGAACAGGTTTTTTTTTTGTTTTGGGTGAATTCGGTGTTTTAAGCTTTACTTAGTACCTAGGGGCATAATAACCGATAATTTTGAAAAAAAATTTAATCGTAAATAGATTTTGAAAAATAGTTTAGCTTAAAGGATTAGATAAAATACAAAATAATTTTATGCAAATTAGTGTTACGTAACAATTCGTCATATTCCTCTACATCACCATAACGGTCTGTAACATATTTGTTCAAGGCGCCGCCCCGATTCTCCTCCCCTCTCCACGCGCAACGAAATTTATGAACGCTCCCAAAGTCCTGGACCCAACAGCATTTTTTAGCAGAATAGTAATTTTTCCGGGCATGTCTGCTTACCTGCCAGGGGTATTCGCCGTGCTGGGCGGCTTGGCCTCCAACGATCTTGTCGAAATCATCGGGATCGCCGTTTCGTTGTCCACAGCCAGTGACTGGAAAGAAAACAATAGGTTACCTATGTTTGAAGTATTTAAATCTGAGTTAAAAATGAAAATTCTGAAATATACGTTTTGATGAAACATTTAAACGTTGTTGTTACTAACGTCGCTAATGACATAACGAATATTATTTGAAATAAGTACTCTATACAGGGGTCGCAAAACGTTTTACAACCCAGGCGGATAAATACTGTGAGTTCTTTCGAGTCTAACTACTCTTATAATGAAACTCAAGGCGAAAAAAATGTAAGATGTACCCTAAGCCTTGTAATGTAAGAACAACTTAAAAAGTACACGTTGATTGGATAAAGTGAAGAATCTTTTTGTTTTTAAAAGATGAGAACGTTTGCTGTTCAGTGCAATGATGCAAGGTCCACTGAGATTATGAGGCCACTTGAGGTTACGGCAAATTGCCGGGTTCTACATGCTAGTTGGCGACAATTAGAAAATACTCACAGCGATGCCGTCAGCGTTTGCGAACCATGCCTCTACAGCATGCTTGAAGATGTGCGATAAGTTGTTTACCGAACAACACCAGGGTAAATAACTTCACATAAAGTATTTCGACATCAGTCGCTGCGATGCTTTCTTTAGAACAAACAAAACCACTTACATCCCATCATGTTTACAAAATTCGATCCACAAAGACGTGTTGTCTGTGACATACAACACTACTTCGTGGATCGAAATTTGTAAACATGGTTGGATGTAGGTGGTCTGGTTTTATCTGAGGTTACCAATGTAAAGCAGCACTGTAAAGCACCTATGATCATGTGAATTGTGCTTGCAAAAAATGGAACTAAGAATCTTGGGCAAATTGCTTGAAATGTTACTGGCTACGGGTTTCACTTTTTTTGTTTTGTGTTTCGGACTGTTTAAAAAGGCAAACACTTTGCGGAACAAGGGAAGTACCCTTTACCAGGAGTGGCATAAAGGAGTACCCATAGAGATCGACGGAGTGTCCATGATAATATTGCCGCATATCCCATTTCCTCGCATATATCCCATCTCTCGTTCTGAGTCGCGACCCTCTACTTTTTTAAAATTATAAATATATATTTATTTCGTAAGGTGACACGAAGCCAGAGGCTTATTTGTGTCAACAATATTGCATTGACATTTGTTTACATTTACATTCAACAACAATAACTAACTTTACTTCGCCTTCTCCTTCAAATATCCTTTTTTTCTGGTACTAATATTTTTTTAAGTAATCTTTTTTTTTTTTTACTCAGCATTTTGAAGGTGGCTCTTCATTCTGGTTTTCAGTACATTATAGTTATTTATATTTTTTTAAAGTCAAATGGTAAATTATTAAACATATTTAATACACATATAAAATTCTTCCTACATCTTGCAAAATTTATTTCTTCACAGAGGAAGGTTCAGGTATTTGCTTCTTAGTTGTGACTTGTTTTTTTTTTATCTTCACGTTCATTTTTTAATTTGAGATAGTTCTTTAAGCTAATTATATAAATTCTTAGTTTTAGAACGATTGGTCGTAACTAATTTCCTGAGATAACCCACGTTAAAATGCGGTTTCCCATTTAGCCCAGGCATGCGGCATCTCCGCACGCAACAGCTCTGATTGCACTTGAAGCCGGTAAGGAGATGGTATCTACAAGCCAAGGCCGACTGGGGTAGAGATCGCGTGTCTCGTCTCCCAGTTCAACGCCAGTTCATGAGCGTGCCGTTAAGTTACACCTTTTAGCGTTGCTTTCGTAAAATAAGAGTCTGGCAATGTTGAATCAACTGGCCTGAAGCCGGGAAACGAAACCCATACCTCCTTTCCCAGGCAACCCACAAGCGAAGAAATATAAAAAGATAGTTGCAACAATGCTCCTACTTTACCAAATGTGCTTCTAACACAACTTAAATTTGATGGAAAGCCAAATGCGCTCTGCAACGCAAAAATAAAATGCTTTGCGTTCTGCTGTTTTAGTAACAGCGACCTTCAGAGGTTTCCGCATGACTAAATGTGAACGAAATCTTGAAAAATTAAGGGGAAGGTGCAAGGATAAACAAAACAACTGAAGGAGATGCGCTGATCGAGTGAGCGAAGCGAACGAAATCAGTGATTGTTAGCCAGTGTGTGCAAAAATGGGATTGAAGCATCTTAAACAGACGATGTAACCTTACGTACGTTCACAGTCCTATGAAAGTTGTGATATCCACCCAAAACCAAAACTGGTAGAAAAACCTGCCAAGTTTCCAAAAACGGTCGGCCTTTGAAGGAAGTGATATCATTCCACCAGGGAAAGGCCACCAAGGTTAATCCTATTAGACAAGTTAATCGCACCGAATAATACCTTGGACGTTAAATGAAAACTTGAAGATTGCAACCGCTAGTAGCAATCTTCTAGTTTTCATTTAACTTTCGAACTATTAGTATGTGCGATTAACTTGGCTAATAGGATTAACCTTGGCGGCCTTTCCCTGGTTGAATGATATCATTACCTTCAAAGGCCGACCGTTTTTGGAAACTTGGTGGGTTTTTTCTACCAGTTTTGGTTTTGGGTGGATTTATCTAACTCAACTGGGCATATAATTGAATTCTGAAGATCACGATTACTCGACCGAGCGAGATAAGCTATAATATACTAGTTTATTTTCTATATGAATAGGTCAATCACCTATGTTATTTCTGCCCAGTTCTCAACAGGAAAGTGCTTTACTGTTCTACTTACATGACTTCGGCCCAGTGCTCTAACTCATATTTTGGTCCCCACCCCTGAAGACACCCAGACAGACACACTAAATCCAAATTTAGTCAAGTAGTATTAAGACCTCGCATTGCTCGCCCAATAAAACTACAACTTACCGGCAGCCACACACACGAGAGCCACGAAGTAGAAAAGCATGATGCAGCTGGGTGGATCAACTGTTGAAGACGATGGAAAATGAAGAATCGCTGGCCTTTATATACTCGAATTGAGGCGATATTGAAGGTTGGAGACGCGAGAATGTCGATGAGAACGGACACATGGCGACGCAAGAAAGTCATTACTCTTCTCCGTTTGCAGTAAGACGTAGACCTACTCGATGACGCAATCACGCCGTAAATATAAGAAGAAGAAAACCCGACGTTTATTTCAAAACCTCACAAATATTCCCATTTTCCATTTTTTTCTCAAAGCTCGGTAGTTGCTGTTCTGTTAATTCCATTGCATTAACTGAAACGAAACTACAAGTGTAGATCAAGAAACAAGGGAAAAAAACAATGAAGAAAACTATTTCAAATTTTAATTCGTAACCACTCCGATCAATCTCTTCTCTCTCCCCAGCGCCCCCCCCCCCAAAAAAAAATGCGAGGCATTACCTACCGTAGGTCTTACCTACTGTATGTTTTCAATACGCGAACTAATGGAAAACGAACGACACGAAATAAAAACTTTTATTATTGTTGAAATCGTTGCATGCATGCACGGCCGGCTGTGCTTATTAAAGTTCATTTGCGCTCGAGATGTTTCAGAAAAAAAGGATATAAGGTTAGGGAAGGATAATAAAATAACTTTAGCAAAAAACGGCTTCGCCGTTTAGAAAAAAAAACATTAGAGCTCGTATCCCCATACTCACAGCCCTGAAGGTACACGAATAAAAACGGATTAGAGTTCACTCGAACGCAACGAACTATAATTTGAACTATAATTTGTGTTCATTTTGTGTATGCATTTTTATCTTTCAATTTTGGAGCGTTTTGCTGTTTATGGCGTCTATTTTGTGTGTGTTTGTGGGTTTACGTTTTGCGAAGTGGAGTTCAAATTATAGTTCGTTGCGTTCGAGTGAACTCTAATCCGTTTTTATTCGTGTACTTTCAGGGCTGTGAGTATGGGGATACGAGCTCTAATGTTTTTTTTCTAAACGGCGAAGCCGTTTTTTGCTCAGTCAATTTGTTGGCTTTTTTCACTTCCATTGTATATGTGTCCCCTGTCCACCGATTTTTGTTTTCGAAAAAACGGAACATTAGAAATTGATACTTATGTTTAGGTTTCGCCGAAGATTTGTCCCATGATTATTATTTGACGGCAACACATTAGCGTATTTCTGGATTTAGCATGCGTCATCTCTATGAGTAATTGATTCTGGATTGTTTCAGTATCGTGGCAACAATCGCGGAAACAATTCAACTTGCTTCCCGAAACCCGTATTGAAAAAGTAAATAAGTCACTCAGTCATGTCGGCCCCCCAATTTTGAGGTTCAAAATTTAGGACTTCGCACCCTACGGTTTAAAACTTGAAGATTTAAGGAAAAATCAAGAGCATTTAATTTTGGTTCTCCACAACGAGCTAGCTAACTCAAACAACGACAATGTTAGTTTCCCGGCAACCAACCATCGTTGCATCTTGTTCGAGTGAGCACAATCCGATATTGTGCGCCTCGCTTATTGTCACCCTATTGTTACGTGTTGCAGCATTGTAACATTTTGACATTGTTAGCCGCCTCCGCCTCCTCCTCCTGTCGGTTCTCGTCAGATCCCCGAAGTTAAGCAGCATTGGGCTGGATTGATACTTGGGTGGGTGACCGCCTGGGAATCTGGCTGTTGCAGACGTAGGGCCTTAGGGCTTCGGGCAGATGACCAGGAGTGGTTAGCGCTCGTTAAACCCTTTAACCCTTTTTTTTTTCCTCCTCCTGTCCAATTTTCTTAAATTCTCGGGGGGAAACGAACTCTCATAAGCACGGCCGTGCTAATGTTTACGATGCTTGAGCGCGGGAAAAGTATCATTGTCGTTGCATCTTGTTCGAGTTACGTTGTTGGCCAGCAACGGTTAATTGTCGT
>JAHWFP010039715.1:0-17441 GCA_023313725.1 Lithobius niger | reverse complement strand
TCTTCTGGGTGCCCTCGTCATAAATCGTATCATGAAAGTATTCTCTAACCACGACTTAGCAATTTATTATTTAAAAAAAACTTATTCTTCTGATTTGCTTGTGGAAATACTCATCTTGTATAACTTGTGTTGTTACATCCTGAGTATTTTAGCATTATCGTACTTGCAGTTGCCATACTTTGAAGCTTAGACCAACCAACACCTAACAAAAATATTATTTTGCAGATTTTCAAATGTAAAAAAGGCTAAATCTAAATCACACAAACTTTGTTGATTTGAAGTTTATACAATTTGGTGGTGCATTCAGAAATTTGGTAAAGAATATACATTTAATCAATTGAATTACTTGAAATGAAATCGGTGCTCACGATTAGTGTTCCGGTTTTGTCAACTAGGACGGTAACAGTTGAGAAACAGTGTGCAAGTTGAAAAACTAGTGCCAATTAAACAGTGTGTACAATTCATACATGACATGCATTCTCATATTAAATGTGGAAATTAATTAAGACACACGCAGGTTTGATGTTGCTGTTTAAAACTCAAAGTGCCAAATTTCGTATATCCTAGGCTTTAGAGCTCTGTGTTCGGTTTAGATCTTCAATTTGTTTTCTACTCTTTGTTTTGCGCTACACGTCTGGGAATAGAATGGCCTTCATCATGGTCGGATTTAGTCTTAGAGTGGGCATGAATAACCTGTGTGTTGTCGTGCCTTTCCTTCTTTCCTAATATAGGTGCAGAAAGGTTAAGGCCAAAAAGCAACGGACATAAGTGTGCATTTCTATTAATTTGAAACTGTATATAATAATATTTTTTAATTTTAAAAAACCTAAATTTTAGTAGAATAAAAATCAACACAGTCTGTTTTATTTGTCTCTCCCATGCAACAATAATAATAATAATTTTTTTTTATAAATTAATACAAAATAATAATGTACATGAATATATAGACGAAAAACTGAGCATAGATGCACGACGTACTACGAACGTGTATGTGCTGCACAATTGTTAATAAATAAGTGTCTTAAGCAATATGTAAAAACCTTTAACCTTTTTACTGCCTTGTTGCCATACGGCTACTGCTCAATCGACAGTCGAAAATCAGAGTCCAAACGCGCACCAAAGCTATGTGAGAGACCCCAAGGTCAAGAACACCTCACTGGATAGCGTGGTTGTCTCCAAATTAACTAAACAACGCACAACGGCTGTTGTTTGCCGTGATGCGCCTATCACGTGACTGGGCTAGTCCACTCAAACGGCTAAAGATCTGCTGTTCTCGTTAGTCAGTGGCTAACTCATGATGACGTCACGGCAAACAGCAGTGGCTCGTGGTATAAATACCCCAATGAATCCCACGAGCGAGACAGTTTGAATAAAAGTCATGTACCAGTTACAGGGTTAAAAAGAAAAAAATACCAGTAAAATATTTACAAGTAAATGTACAGATAACATAAATTATTTACAAGTAAATATACAGTTTGAATCTTGAGTATTGTGTTTAGATGTACAAGTACCGGATAATTTTAAAATGGCAAAAAATGTCTTAAAATTTCAAAATAATTAAAAAGCTTAGCATCCGATAGAATTAAATAAAAAAATAGGTATGTTTATATAATAACTTATCATGTGATGCAAGTTATTTACAACAACAAATTATCAAAAAGAATCTGTATAACTAACATCGTATATGTCTTTGTTTGTGTGTGTCGCTAGATCACCGAGGTTCCCACTCATAACTTATTTCTTTTGTTTGTGCGTCCAGGCGGAATGTCTGCCAAACGGAATTGCCTGTTCTATATAAGTAATGATTCAAACTGTGTTTTCAACAAACAGGCACAGTACGGATGAAGTCATATTTTTTCCAGTCACAATGCAAACGGGATTTAGGCCTCTAACTGGAAATCACAACAATGCTTTATTAAACAGGCCATATAAGGGAGGCTGTCCTAGTCCCTACTAGTAAAAGTAATAAGGTAAAAAAAATATTAAAAATATAAATATTATATACAATAATTTAAAAATTTAAAAATTTTAAAAAAGCAATGTCATTTAAAATAATTTGTATGCTCTTTAAAATTTCATGACAAAGTTAGAAGAAAAAGCATTTCCAATGAAACTTCGTAGCATATTTAAAACACTGCATTTGTATGTGTTATGCAAATGCATGAAAATGTTATTATAAAAATAGCTACATACATGATACAGCAAGATTGTGATATTCAGTCAATATCAACTGCGAGTAAAGCATCTTTAAATTTCCTATGTATTGTTTCAACACTAACTTTTTTAAATAAATGTTTATGCAGCTTTAATTTATTGTATGATGAATAATGGCTTCGTGCCATATTGTGGACAGTGTATTAATTGACGCAACACAAAAGATGAGCCACAACGCCGTCACCGCTATCCAGCGACATGCTATGAAAACAAATGACAAAGAAACAAGATGCGATGACACGGGTTGCTTACTTGCACACGGTCTGTTTGTAAACAACTGCTAGTGCCCGATGTTTTGTTTCAACATTAATTTTTTTTAATAAATGTTTCGCAACTTTAATTTATTGCGTAATTGATAATGGCTTCACTCCATTTTGTTCACAGCATTTAGGCAGTGTTCGGGGCACAAGGGCAAATTCTTAAAATAAGATGTACTGGCGACAACATTGTTCCGCCACAAGATTTTTGTAAAACATAGAATGACCTAAGAATTTAACTATTGTTTTAATAGAGAAAGTAATTTCACCAGTAGGTGTAATACCTGAGCATGTTGTTGGGGTTCTGTGACAATAATCAGGGCTAACATTTTCACCAAAAAAATCAGGTGAAAAAAAAATTCACTATTCGATTTTCAAACAAAAATTTCACTATTCGGTCTCTTTTCCTGCACTTACTCTGGGTTATTGTGGCACATGGAATGTACCAGGAAGCAATTTTAAAATTAAAGCTCATGGTTATAAATGATGTTGTATAACCAATAAAATTTACATCTTAGTCACTGTGGCCTAAGTCTCCAAGCCAGCACTACTGCTTAATTTTTCGTTGGTCATAATTTTTAGTTTTCAGCAAGTACTCATTCACCATTTTATCGTCGTATCTTTTTTGTAACTCATCGCCGAGCATTTTGAAAAGGTTAACTTATCAGTTCGGCTGAAACCCCAAAGGATACAATCGTAACTCAACCAAACGGTTACGGCATGGATTACACCAGACAACAGAGGGTGAACGATAGAGGGCTAACATCATGGACAACACACCACAGCCAACATATTTTACGTTGCGGTCTATGATCGATTCGAGTATACGGATTATGGAGTCTTTGTAGGCCTATGTTGGTTTCAATTTAGGATTTTTAGAATTTTTTTTTTTCTAAACTGCAAAGTGGCTATCTACGCACAAGTTTCTCACTAGGTGAACAAAAATGTCAGAATAGAAATTGTTTGCCAAACAAATTCGATAAAAGTTTATTATACTTAGCTGGGCTCTACTCGTTATGCTTTATTATTCATTACGTTTCTAAATTTTTTAAAGTAGAGTGGGAAGAGATGAAAGGAAAGAACAAAATCCTATTGTTCAACAGTTATTCACAAAAATCAAAGGCAGAATGTTGACCATGAGTCGCAGCAAGCACTAAGCCAAAACACAAAACCTTTGTTCATATTTTTTATTGCATTATAATATAATGCAAGATCTTAGAAGTAGAGATTTCTGTACCCAACCAACTGATGCCAAATGCAGTTGAAATTTGAATTTGTAAGTTAAATTACACTACTAACCACTAATTCCCAGGTATCGAAATTCTCCAATGTTTGTATTCTATGGGTGGTGTCATATTGGCAATACTCATGCAAGATGGACTAGGGTCTTTACCTTTAATGCAAAATTGCTTGTTATTGATTTAAAATTCTATTTTATAACATATTTGTGGGATGCTTACAAATTTAGTGTTTAAAAAAATTTGAGATGCTTAAAAAACTGCTTGAGGATTTGTTGGTTTTGGGCTATTTCTTTAATATTGCTGGATTAACTGGAATCTACTGGTAAAAACGCTTTTGTATAGTTACTATCTTTATTAACTGTTTATTTCTTTCCTCCAAGACTTCCCAATTCCAGACTTTTTGGTCCAGCCTTCCTCCCTGGTGGAATTTTCTAATTCTACCGGTGCCAGAATTCCATGCGCAGCAACCGACACCAACCCTCCAAGCGAAGTTCAGTGGATTATGGGAGATGGTTCAACACTTGCTTCCATAAAAGGATTACGTGATGTCACATCAGATGGAACTTTAATATTTCTACCTTTCAAAGCCGAGGACTTCCGTCAAGATGTCCATGCAACTACTTACCGATGCACTCTCAAAAGTGATCATGGCGTAATTGTTTCCAATGACGTAAAAGTTAAAGCTGGTAGGTAACTCTTTGTTGGTACTATCTGGTGGATTGGCAGTAGGACTTAAAAGACAGAAAAGTAATACTTAAAAATTTGTGGTCATTGAAGCACTCTTTTACTTCATTCAACTGGTGGTAAAATCGAAGTGATTGT
This sequence comes from Lithobius niger, assembly GCA_023313725.1. Classification (NCBI taxonomy): domain Eukaryota; kingdom Metazoa; phylum Arthropoda; class Chilopoda; order Lithobiomorpha; family Lithobiidae; genus Lithobius; species Lithobius niger. Next base: position 12,907 of record JAHWFP010039715.1, on the reverse strand, counting down.
GATTATTCACCATTTTATTTCTGTTTCACTAAGATATGAACATCCTAATAGTTCTGGGAAAGCATTTTCCCTAAACCATGCGCAATGGCTGTTTGCCGTGACGTCACCATGAGTTAGCCAATGACGAACGAGAACAACGGCTGTTTGGTCGTCTGATTGGACTAGTCCAGTCACGTGATCTGCACGTCACAGCAAACAGCCATGGCGTGTGGTAACCACTCTAAGTTGTGAAGTTGAACATTTTGTTCACAAGTTAACTGAACGCCAGGCGTACAACATACAAATGCAAAAAGAGAACTTGTATTTTGACATTGTTGTCTAAAACATCTACATTTGTCAAAATTTGCGGATTAAACCGCACTAGATTCGTGGACCTAAAAGGATATTTACACCATTACTCATCAAGTTCCAATAATATCAGCAAATAGTGAATAATTTAAAACCATTTCATTAGAATGACCAATATAAAATTATGTAAAATTTCAAATTTCGTAAGTTATCATGAAACATGGAAAACTCGCCCAGGCCACCATCATGATAATGTTGAGAGACATCGAAATTTAATGAGAGACATTTTCCTGCACCTCTGTAATGTAACTGAGGTTAGCGGTAATGACCTAGCTGTCAACGCGCCATTAAGTCACACACCCTTCCCTCCGATGCAGTTTCCATCAACCACGTATTATAAATTGAATCTCTATGAGTTAAACCTTTTAAATTGTTCCTGATATGAACTGATTTTCAATGACTCACTGTGTGCTGATTATATTGTCGGTTGATTATCAAGTGACATGACTGTAATTTTAGATTCTGACACCTTGATTCCGTATGATTCGACAAGCCAACTTTTGGCAAAATGTACGCAGCTTTTATATTTTATATTTATTGTTGCGAACATGGCATTGTTGTAAAATTATATCAATATGAGAGTTCGTTGCTTGCGTTATTGTGTATTCAACCTGGCTTTTATATATTTGTGCACACATACATTCCTTATCCTACTCTCAAAAACATTTAATTAGCCTTTATTGCAAGTGCAGATTGAAAGTAAATGCGAATTTGGTAGTATTTTGTGTTGTTATTTTACCTTTCCCATGTTATCATGGTATCACTTGATTCGGCCATGGATTGTTGACGCTTGATCATTTCAATCAAATAAAATAAAGATAAGAAATACGAAATAAGAGCAAATTATGTCTAAATATTGTATAAAAATGTTCTCTATGTTTCAGTGCATGTTAGTAAGGAGTCTAAACTGTGAATGTTCTATTCCAGTTGTCATACAACCGTATGATGTGTATGTGTATGATGTCTTCACCACCAAAGGAAGTACAGCAGTAATGCGGTGCCATGTTCCTAGTTTTCTTTCTGAATACGTGACTGTCAATTCATGGATCAGAGATAATGTCGTTGTCATTAAACCAGCAGAGAGGATTGAGGAAAGTAAGTCATAAAAAATGTGATTTTAAAAATGGTTCTATCGTTAATTACAACAGGGCACACGAACAATACGAACATATCTAGCCATAACTTGTTCCTAAATTGTTGTGACAGTATTGGTTTGAACAGTGTAGAATAAACGATGGAGTTTTGCATCACATTTCCAGCAAATGTCTGACTTAACCATAAAACTGCATGCACCGAATTCACGCTGCACACCCAAATGTTGCCCATCCCACTCTCCCCTTGTCAAAAAAAATATTGATGAAAAGACCTGCTATTCCTTTCATCACTAGTGAATAAAGTGTAAATTTAAGTGCATGTAACGTATAGGAACGCCATCATGAAACAACCACCTTTGATTGCGAACCGAACTGAAGTTGGCGCACTGTACTGGGGGTGGGGGAAAAGGACCAGTTGGTGACGCCGCCTTAAGCCCAAATTTCCCCCCCCCCCCCTCCCCCGAACTAAAGAAAAAAGTAACAGCGTCAACGTATGACTTTTGCTGTCAAAAGGGCCTAGCAAGATCAAAAATTGTTGTAAATCCGTAAAAATATTTGGTACTGGAAGCTGTTGGGCAACATCTGTTTTAAGATCTGTGTGGTGGAATGAATTGGTGTTAGGCATTCACCCAACCAAACTGGAAACATCGAACTATTCCATTCACGAACATATGCAGATAATTTTCATGCAATTCATTGCAAAAACGACATACGCACTTCATCAATTTAATAGGTTGATGATGTGATGATCATCAGTTTAATAAGTTGATAATAACTGCATAAGTCAGTTTGTTATAGCCTGATGGCAAAACCGCATACAAAATATGGTAATGATGAGTTTTGCATGGTTGTCTATGTAACCTGTGGTGGCCGATTCATTTATGTTGATGTAGGACACTTCCATATAACAGCATTCAGAATGGAATCGTCCAACATCTCACCGAATGAACTGGCCAACACCATATGCTGTCTTCATAAAACTCATTGTTGTCCTGTACTAAAAAATGGTATGTCACTATTTAATAACCAATCAGATGTAGATCCATCCTGATTTCAGAAAGCGTGCTTACTTTACGAGAAAGCTAACCAAACATTCATATTATTTAACAAAACAAGAGCAGATAGCTAAGTCTGTGGAAATTAACGTGGTTGCCCTTCTACTTTGTTGTCATACACTTTAGACATCAGTTCACGTTATTTTTGACTTAGTAAATAAGGGGTAGATTCAGTAGTTCTGAAGACACATATCAAACGTTGTTCCACTTTGTTTTTAGATTCGAAATACATAATTATGCCTAATGGTGATCTTTATGTCACTGACGTCGATTCAGAAGATGGTCAAAGTAACTTCCAGTGTCAGTTTACAAACCGATTGACAGGAGAGACAAAGAACAGCATCACCTCTGGGAAATTCTTTGTTACTGGTAAGTTTGGTTATGCAGTTTATGTATGATACGTACGACAGCAAGTATGAATAATGTGTAACAAGCTGACTGAAAGCATACTTTAAGCAAATGTATCAAGTAACTTGCCTTCTGTGCATACTCCATAACAGTTGATTAACGTGAAACTAAACAACTGCATTATGTTTTCTTGTTCGAAACCCCATTACGCAAAATTTCGCATCGAGATTGTATAAAAATAAAATACATTACGTAGAGGTCTAAGGCAAACGTAGATTGTGTGTTTACAAGTTGCTCCTAACAGGTGCACTGTGATCAGAAAAGTTTGTATCACATTTTCCCACATGTGGTTACTAGAATCTACAAAGTTTATGTGTTATTTATGCCACCTACTTGATCATAAAGCCACCAAAGTTGAATAGTTGGCATTTGGATTGGAAGAGCACAGGTTGCATTTGAAACTCACGGTCTTTGAAACTCAGGGTCTTTGAAACTCCACAGTCTGGACATTTCCATCATTCAGTCCTGTCATTGTTCGAAATGAGTCACTTGAACACGTCAGTTCTTGTATGGATTAATCGTTCCTGGCAGCTGTCATTGTTTGGGCAAACATTTCATGTAGAGTCTGCATTAATTTCGATTGTTTAAATAGTACATTAGTGCATTGTTGGAGCACGTTTCTAAGCTATAGTATTTCGAATGAGACAAATTTCGCACATGACAATGTTAAGAATGCAAAATGGAGTGTTCCTTTAGGGACAAAAAACTGCATCAATCAAAAAAAGTATTCAAAATTCGATGTCCACATTGTACATCGAATAGAGGCATGATCCACAGGGTAGCTTTGAGTACACGTGTTCTCCTAACTCTTGCTATTTTATATGCCAGCTAATCCGAGTGGGGCTAGTAGTTTTTTTTGTCAAATTATTTATCAATACGTGATTGTGGAACACCGAATGAGCCTTAAATTGAGTAAACCGACATTACTGTGTTAGTTCTTTACTGCGTACATTACACGTGCGATCTTACATATTCCTTGAATTATTTACTTCCACTTTTACATGTTGTCCCACTATTTACTTGTAGCACCTCAAGGTAACATGCCTCCAAAAATTACTTCGAATATGAAGGCAGTATTTCGCAAAGAGGGGGAAACAGTGTTAATTCCATGTGAAAGTCAAGGTTTTCCCATTCCTGATATAAGGCAAGTAACCAGAAATTATAATGATGAAGAAAGCTGTTTTATTGTAGTAACTAAAACTTAATTTGGCGCCTTAATTATGTCGATATGCAGTTGGACAAAATTAGTTTCTCACCAACAAGAAGACGTGGCTATTGAAGGAAGAATGACTAAAGTTTCCGGATCGCTGATCATAGAAAATGTGCAGGAATCTGACTCGGGAATCTACACTTGCACTTCATCTAATATTGTAGGAAATGATCGTAGGGAAACACAGCTGGTCATAAGTGGTAAGTAAGCAAACCTGGCACTTTCACTTGTTGAAACTTGGTGTTTGAAGAAGAATGTATTGTTGAGATGGTCTAGGATAGAGTGTGTCCTTCGTAATTTTAAGGTTAATATCAGTTTAATCCGAGCTTACCACCATAAATTATTATGCTCTCTTGATTTTGGCAAGAAATTCACATGCTGGAAGTAACGACCTGATATAACTTTATGCGGAAATGTTGCACAAATGTAAGTGTGCAGCAACTACCATGTTACTGCAGGCATGCTGCTATCTTTCAGTGCTGCATTTGAAATTCCACAAATTGTCACAGATTTGAGTTTTAAAAGCAATGCACAGGTTATCCACCGCTTGCTACCTAACAAAAACAGATGGAATTTTTGCCTGTGTTCATTGTCCCATCAACAATGGAAAATATAATGTAACTTGTTTTCGCTCCGATTTGACATACAAACTAAATTGTTAAGAATTCTGACCTTGGTATTTGTCATAGAATTTAGCAGAATATATTGGCTGACTTTGTTAACCTTGGAAGTATAATAGCCGATTGCATGTCTCTATTATCTTCAACAATCTCACTTTAGAGTAATTAGTTGGAGGCCATGATATAGTATCCTCCAACTAATAACTGGAAAAAGAGACCATTGAAGATATGTCCCTATTTTCTTCAACAATCTCTTTCCAGTTATATTATATGTCTCTATTTTAATATTATCAAGCATGGTTAGTTAGACTACCACATAAAGTTATGATAAGTTAAGAATGTAGAATGAATTGGAATCCAACTGTAGGTATATAAGCCTGCTTTCTCTCTGTTGACAGTTTAGTGATCTTACTTGATTTTTAAAATCTTGAAACCAGTCCGGTTTTCTACTTTTTAAATGTTAGTAACTTTAAAATATAAAATTAACAAAAATGCAATAACATTAAAATTAGTTTAAAAATAAATTATTTATGTTTCAGTACCGGCGCAGGAAATGTTAGAAAATGTTAACTATAACATTAAATCAATAAAAAAGGCCTTCGTCCATGCTTAGCCAGAATCCCAAAGAGCTTTACCTATTTTTAATGAAAACTTTTATTGATTTTGCGTGAGGCACTTCAATGCCACATTGTGACCTCTACGTCGAAAAGTTTCAATATTTTTTAATGGATTTGGTGGACACAAGGCAAAAACCTATAAACTACGTTAGGTTTGCTTCATTGTTTCAGTAACATGCCCTTTGTCAGTTTGTAAATTAACATAATAAGTAATATTCTGTCATATATTTCTTTCAGAAAAACTGAATGTTCATGTAGAACCAACTAGCATGAACGTCGATGTCGGAAAACCAGCAACTCTAAATTGTAAAGTCAGTGGAAATCCTATTAGCAGCATTACTTGGCTCAAAGATGGTCAGCCTTTGCCTTTAATGGAAATCGACATTCGCACTAACACAACAGTGCACATAACTTCCGTGTCTTCAGCACATGTCGGAATTTACCAATGTTTGGTTAAAAATGATGTAGATGGTGCCTTTGCTGTGGCCAGATTAACTTTAGGCGGTAAGTTCTAGAACTATTCAAGTAAAAGCCTGTTGTAAAGTTGTTGGTAAATCATTTGTCTGTCTCTGTAGATATTCCTCCTACACTTGTATCTGGCTTTGAAGAGCGAATCTTACAATCTGGGCCTTCAGTCAATCTGGGATGTGTATTTTCCGGAAATCCTGCACCTGAAGTAACATGGCTACTTGATGGCCAGCTTCTAGCAACTGATAAAAGAATTCGACAGACATCTTCAATGTTGGATGGTAATATATCTGCTAATTTGATTATAAGACAAGCAAGAACAGAAGATGGTGGTGCCTATTCGTGTAAGGCCACGAACAAAGCCGGCATTCTAAAGCATGACAACAGGGTGAATATCTACGGTTGGTAAATTATTTGTATGGAGATCAGTTACTTGCATCCAAAAATTTCTGTTTGAATTCTGACTAGTATGATTGAATGAATTACAGGTAAAGTTGGCTCCCGAGTGATGTCAACAATACATGTTGTAAACTTGGAAACTGTTACTTTAGTTTGTCCTTTTTATGGCTATCCGTTTGGAGACATTCGCTGGGAAAAAGGTAAGATAATTTTTTTTTACCTAGGTAGTCCTGCTGTATCACAGCAATCCCTAACATTACTTCTTATCATATATGATAAAGCAACCTAGCTCATTTCTTAAATGATTTGTAGCCAGTGACTTAAACACTGGTTTTTACCCTCTGAGCAGCAAACTCAGTCAAAGTGCAGTGGTATAGATTGCAACTGCGTCACACATTGCAGACATGTTAAACAACTCCAAATCTAGATCTTGTCATACACCTGTATCGCTTTCAAAAATTTTAAATCCCCAGAAAGGAGGCCAGACTCAATGCTCAATTTATGTGCTGAGTCTCGCAAAACATGAAAATGGTGGCGCATACCCTCAATATGGTGACAATCAACTAGCAAATGCTGGACCATAAGTGGCCGGCAACAACAGTGACATTCAGGAGGGATATCACCCTTCAAAAGGATGCAATATGTAAGGTTAGTGTGGCCAATACGTAAACGGGCCAACACTACCTCTTCTTGGTGACTGTGGTAACAAGTCGACTGCCATACCTCGGCAATGCCTTTAATAACCCGCTACTTATTGCAGCCTTGTTTGTCCCACAAGGTTTGTTAAGGAGCAGTAACCTGAAACGTAGAGTTGGGAATGCAACCGAAAGAACAAGCCGAGTTCCCTTTCGAGAAACCCAGAAAACCCACCTTTCTCTGCCGCATGAGCGTCATCATTCCTGGCTAACCATATATGGCACATGATCCAGCAGAAAATGACAGTCATCCACTGGCTCACCAATAGAGAAAGTAGAGCTTACATTCGCTGTATCAAGGGGGTTCCGAGTGTTGTGTGATACCAAGGACTCTTAGGCTTTCACGGAATCACTAAAAATGATAAAATACTTGCCGCGAAGATCAAGGCTACATCAACAGCCAGACCGAGTACCAGAAGCTCCACCAAAAACACAAAAAGGCTGGATGGGTGGTGATGGGCAGATTCCTGGGTGACTGGGCAACAGCATCTTGCTGGGCAGTGGGGTTGATCCGATTGGCAAAAATGATGATACTGAGAATGCATACCTGCCGCACACCATTCTCTAAATAACTCAGGCAGGAAAGAGTTGTCCTGACACGACAGCAAAAAGAATGTCCTCCATCCACTGAATCCATAATTATAGAGGTTACGGAGAATCCCGTAATGCCTGGACGTGTCATAAACTCTCGCCGAGTTAAGGACAATTTTAGTCAAATGTTGATGCTGGTGAAAAGTCTCCCTCACATTTGATTCAAGTGCAACCAGATGAAGTCAAACGGCTGCTGGGACATGGATAATAGCCACTGTGACTCCAGCACCCAGACAACCTCCTGTTAACCAACTGTTCCACAAGTTTACAGCCGTTGCTAGCCAGAGAGATTGGGTGATAAATGGAAGAAGTAGTTAGGTTGTTTCCTTGTTTTAAAACCTGGTTTACCACTGCCATCTTCCACACAGCTGGAATAAAGCCCTCTGCCCACACACGGTTTTAAAATTGCCAGCAAGAACTGCTGAGAGACCAGAGATGTATGCCTCAAGAGCTGGTAGTGGACATCAACCGTGAAAGGAGCCGAGCTGCGCAACTTGACGAACGTTGAAATGAATTTCTGCCTGATGACTCTTAGGTTGTAAATCTACACATAATCAGAGGGAACATTCAAAGAATGATCCTCCTTGTAATGCCTAATCTCAAGGAAACGTGAATCAGAGTGGTTAGCCTGACCTGGGAAAATACAGATGCGAGCCAATCAGCGATATCTGGCATGGAAGCGATCACAGTATTCGACACCTGTAGCTGATCCACCAGGGAAGACAAATTTCTTCCCTGGAATTTGGTGTAGCTGGTTTGATGGCGTGAAACACGTGATCAATGAGACATAAGCAAACCATGAAGCACACCCAACCTCATGGATAACATAACTGACATGGGCATGGAAGCGCTTAAAGGCCGCAAAGTTATCAGCAGTTGGGCTGACCTTATAAGGACGCACTGCTCACCTGCGGTCTCAAATAGCCTGCTCACAAACCGATTTACACCATGGAAGTGAGACCCATCTAGGCTTAGTAGACAAGCACGGGATCATATCACGAGCTGAAACAAGGACCACATCAGTGAAATGAGTTGAAAATTCATCCACGTCAGCAAAGGCCTTCACAGTATACCTAAGGACAGTGGCCATAGCAAAGGCTGACCAGTGAGTCCTCTTTTAAGTGTGATTGAGCAATCCCAGTTGAAATGAGTTGGAACAACAAACGAGCAAAAGGATAAGTTCACTGTCGACCAATTGTCCAAGGCCAGGGTATAGTGCTTCATAGCTCCATCGTTGAAGATTCAAATGGACCCTCTTTGCATCTACTCCTCAAATATCCTCCTCTTGTTGTCAGTATTAGAACCTCCCCACTGGACGTAGTGGTTGTTAAAAGTCTCCCAGCAAGAGAAAGGGCGCTGGAAGCTGGCAGACCAGATCATCTCCAACCACAAATACCTCATCCGTTAGTAAATAAAGCGAATAGACCGTAATGACCATTTAGAAAGAAGCTCAAATTGCTAGTAGTTAAATTCTAGTGGTATGCAGCTTAGGTGGTGAACCAACACTACAACAGCGCCATCCACATGGCACAGGGGCCACATCCAGACGGTACACGGAGTATCACCGAACAATCGAAATATCTGATGCCGTAAAGTGATTCTCCTGTAAGCAGCAGCACAGAGGTTGCCAATGCGACAAAAGTAGCTGCAGCTGGGCTGCATGCCTCCAAAAACCAGTGCACTTACACAGAAAGATGGGTGCACAGTCACAAGGGTGGGCTAAAGAGCAAGTAACCTCCTTCACCATCCCTCCGAGCAACTCGGAAGCAACAAAAACATCACTCGAATACATTGATGGGGTGAGTCCCACAACAAAGTTGCCCTTGGAAGACTGGGATAGCACCATAAAATGTGAGCTGAAAATCTCTCCCTACTCCATTACGTTAGAGGAGGAGGACATACTTGTGGAGGGCTTCCAATGGTCTTCTCAGCCAGCTTGAGATTCAACGAGGTTTAACCTGGTGATGGCTTCATCACAGGCAACACCAAGGCTTTATTGGCACTAACCTTCTTCAGCACCTTTTTGGGTGCAATCCTTGTTAGAAGAGGCATAACTAATGCCCCTGTGGCTTGGGAACAGGAGCAGTAACAGTAACAGAAGCAGTAGCAGGCTGCACGGACGTCCATTGTGCTACTGGGTCCAATGAATCCAAAAGCCCCTGCAATGTTGGATGTTGCTGGCTTAGTACGGTAAGCAGCATGCTCACCATCCTCGTCAAAGACCCGAGTTCAGTGCATACATTTGCCCAATCCGCAAACTCAAGAAACAGGCCAGGTATTGGCACACTGCTAACATGAGCTAAAGATCGATGTAGCACTTATGCCAATAGATTGGCCTCATCTGACTTTCCAAGTAGAAAAGTCCATCTTCCATGTTAATCCCCTGCACCACACGCTCCTCTAGATACACACGGCATTCACATGAAGAGGCTTGGTCCTGCCCGCATAGGCTAGTACAGTGGACAATGGGCTGCCTACACACAGCAAACACAGGTAGGCTTTCCCTGCACGAGCCGCTGGTATAGTTGAAGCATTTACCACAGCAATCTGCATCAGATTCGAGAAATAACGCCTTACCTTCAACTGCACACGTCAGTAAAGAACTACAGTGCAATTGGCGTATGAAAGATCGCAAAAAAGGTGTCAGTTGGCTGGGCTTCTTCCTCACCTTGTAAACCACTTCACATTCATAATGCTTTGTGATTTGAGTTCCTCCTGTATGACTTCATCACTGAGACCCCTTAAATAAAAGCTCTCCATGACTCCCACGCTGCTGTTCAACCTATGATGCAGCCCGACATGCACAGTCCGTGGTTGCAGTTTACAAGCTTTCAAAGTATCCTAATCTGGGCATCGTTTGCCATCTCCACAAGGTATCTCCAGCACGAAGCTAAGAATATGATTCACTGATCCGTGTCGGGGCTTTGTGCACCAAAATCAGGCAGTGTTAAATGATATCTCGGCCTTCACCCATCACTGCCAAGAACTTCGGAACTTGATCTTGATCGTTACTAGCTTCTGACAACTGGGCACCAGGCCCAACTATCCTATTTTCTGTCCTCCGACACTCCTTAATGTGCAGAGGCAAATGAGAAAATACAGCGGGAGTAAGGGGGAATAGAAGGTTATTAATGCTTAATGGCTTGTGAACAGCTAGGTCATTAATGCCATCTGCAGTCACAGTGCTGTGCAGGGGGAAGAAGGAAGAAGAAGTCATGGAGAGTCATGGGAAGAAGTCATGGAGAGAATTAGTACAGACCACAGAGCAAAAGAAAAAATTCTGCATGGCACTCGGCACTCGGGAGGGCTAGCAGAAGCATGTCCAGGGCTCTTCAACAGGTAGGTAACACCACCGCCTATCTTGGGAAGGTGGCAACCTAAGCATACCGAGAGGAGAGAACACCAATGAAGCCATACACACCCTCCCTTGATAACCCAAAAAATTCGGGTCAGTGGTGCAGCAAAATGCCACCTTCTCACACCAACAGAGGCCAAAAGGTCTTAATTAGTTGACCTTGGGCCGGCTTACCCAGGCCACCCGTCACCAGGAAAATGAAGCCAAAGACCAAAAATCAAGACCTCCTCCTCCATAGATTACTGGTTACAGTTCACAGCTAACCTGCTGTCGGAGGAGGAAGAAAATACCCAAACTGGGCAAATTAGAATCAAACCCAAAAAAAAAAAGATTCAGCTACTAAATATCCTCTAGGCAGCCACTCCAGCCATGGGTTGCCTGGATGTACCGTCATCGCTTTCTGACTTGTGTTTATAACGGGTGTCAAACACCTTCATCATACATATCTTAGGCACACTTGCAAACCTTAGTGTTGGGGCTGCTATTTGCTATTTGGGGCAAACTAGCAATCCTTGATCTTGGGTTTCCTTCTAGTCGCCTCCTACAACACTCGGGGGTACTGTGGAATTATTCTATCGCCATTCCTCAGAGAGGGTCTAGAATATACTCTTTTCAGTAAGCAGGCTTTTGTTTAGTAGAGAGAGAAAGAGGAGAGATATATTCTTGTAATCAAGAGAAGGACCTACGTCCGGTTTATACAACGGTTAATAACATTACACATTCCTTGTTACAAAAATAAATTCATTATTACACTTAAATTTACAATATAACTTACAGCTTACATTTTAAGCAACTGATAGAGAAAAACAACGCAGAAGAAATAGTGAAAAGAGAAGTAGGACAAGAAGAGGGGGGAAGTGGACAAAGACAGTGTTAGACAAAACTTGTTGATCACAATCAATTAACTATGGTGGACTTGGTTTTGATTTTTTTAATTTTTCGAAATGAAGTAAATGATGAATTATCCACAAAAATATTCCAATGTAAATTTTTCACTGTGAAATAAGCCATCAGTGAAAATCATATGCTTTCTTTCAATTTTCCTTTATACTATTTACAGCGTTTTATGTTGATTTAACTTGACAATAGACTGCCTGCTAAACTCGGTCCACTGGAAATAAAAATGCATTTAGTTGCTCTGTCATGTGAAGTACCAATGCACAGATGAGTTCTATGCAGAAAAGCATGGACCATAGCCATGATTTTGATTTTTAAAGGCATACAACCCCATGACAACACCTGTCGTTGCATCCATGTAATGCAGTGAACACCAATGTGCACCATCTAGACCAAAAAAATTCACGTATCATCTTGTTGCTAGGAATCTAACCTGGATCTCCCGATTGCATATTGACTCCTTTAACAGCTAAGCTACCACGACAATATCCAGAATGCTACAAACTGCCCTAATAAGATTTAACGTCCGTCAAAAGTACTGATGCTAGACGGAGCTACTATGGGGACCACCAACCCTGGAAATGCACTGTGGCTACACTCTCGTCTTCACTGTAGTCCCCGGATGCTACAATGGGTGTCTGCATATATCTGCTCACTGTTTTTCGTATAGATAAAACAGTGGTCTCCACTGCAGTTCTAAACACTGTGATGGTTGCTTGTTTATATCTCGTCATTGCAGTTTCTTTCTCTGCAAACATTTTCTGTAAGATACGAGGTGAGGTCAGATCGAATTTAATTATGGTTTGTATGGAAGAAGGGTATTGGAAACACGACCGCAGAACAACGAAAATCATATGTAACAATAGCTAAGATTCTGTCATCCTTTGCTACAGACTTATATTCTTTGACATGATGTGGCCTCATTAAGGATTCAGGTTCACAATTAGCTGTTGTGCTATTGTGTTGCCTTTATTCCTATACTATTTACAGCGTATTCCATATCTTATTTACCTGGATATTTCAGCCGTTGCCGTGTGTTTGTTTCCTTTCCTCTAATGGTAGCAACATTTCCTCTGCCTAATGGAGTCATGGAATCATGACTACAACTTCAACTACTTCGGGAAGTCATTATTATGACTTTGGAGAGATA
>JAHWFP010039692.1:0-22031 GCA_023313725.1 Lithobius niger | reverse complement strand
CCCCCCCCCCCCCCCCTCAAAACCCTGAAAAAATTGTGAGCCCTCCCACCACTCAAGGTTCAAAACTAACGTGACACCCTCCCCACAAAAAATGTGCTTTTCACAATGTCAATTGACACTTTTTGGAGACGATTTCTTGTAGCAAAATTAAGTAAGTATAGCAAGACACCTATCGAATCTGACGCTCAAGTGTCGCCGCAAGTTACTGCTGCTTGGTAAGGAAAACGTGCCTCGTTTTTAATGAAAGGACAAGGTTGAGTTAGAAATGGTCTATAAAACACCGATGTTCGTTATATACCCATCTTGTGTCTATGTATCAAACAATAAGTATGATGAATGCACTGCTTGCTTGTATGCCCACACCCCTAACATAGTCAGTACGAGAAAGACAAGAAGCCAAGGAACCAGTAGGCAAGGATTTTTTTAGAAAGTTTATTGAAAAAACTACACGAGGCAGTACCGATACGGGTACCTTCAAAACCATGTAAACACTCACTTCAACCACGAATCCGCACCATTGTTGGACAGTCTTGTTTCACTGTGAGAGCCATTAATTCTTGGAACGCACTCCCAGAAAGTGTTGTGACAGCACCTTCAACCAGCAGTTGGAAAAGACAATATGATCTGACTCGGTGTTAAAGTGCTTTTGTTCCATGTTTTCGTGTGAACCGGTTAAATAAGCTTGCTTTCTTCCGGTATTAATTTAATTTAATTTAATGGATGGGGGGGGGGGGGGGGGATTCCCAAAAAAGGAAGGGGGGGTGTTTTTAGAAATTTTTTCTGCTGAAAGTGTCATTTATGAGGTTAAAATACTTTTCCCTCTAGTTTGATTAGTGGGTTTTTGTGAGCCCCCCCCCCACCTCGAGAGGGTGTAAAAATACATGACCCTCCAATACACCCCCCCCCCCTCCGTGCCGTGTTTATTAATAACCGGTCCCACTGGTCGCTTCAGCCCGCCATACACGGATCCCGAGGCAGAAAGAGGTTGAGTTAATCCTTCCTCACTGACAGCACCGTGTATCTGCAGTGGCTGTCGGCTAACAACAGCCGAGGTTGACAGCGAAAAAGATTCAACTGGTTGGATGGTCATTACAGTCAAATCCTTTTTGTTTGGGTGGGGGGGGGTCGATTAGACGACAGCCCTTTTGTTCCTTAAAGTAGGCTGACCTCTGTCCAACAGCGGTGCTACGTGTATGTTAGCCTTTAGTCTTTAGTACAACATCATCCAAGTATATAAATTGTTTGTGGCGCCACTAAAATAACAACTTAGTTCCTTTTGTTTTTTAAACGAGTGGTGAATGGTGTGGCTCCCAAAAATAGTCCCACCTAAATGGAGTTAAGCGTTTGCAGCTTAGTTTGATAATGGCGGTGACAAAATTATTAATGACCCACGTGCTGATAAGAGCAGCCAACCAATCCCCATCCACAGATGCTGAACGTTATCGTCCGGAACCAAGAGTTTCAAACCGCTCGCGCTTGTTTGCTGTTTCCAACAATAAAATATTCACAAGTTTGCTTTAAAGGGCACGCTGATTTATTAATGAGTTTTTAAAATTTTTATTAAGACTTAAATAACACGAGGTCGCTAGCAATAAAAGCCGCTCACTTATGCACGGAGCTTAGGAGTATGCCCTTGCCCGAGTCGACATTAATTACACGAATGAAGCAAGATCTGAGTGTTAGAGAGGTGATCGTAAGCGTATCAAGTATTGTACCTTTTGCTCATTACAGTCATTGCAGCATTGAAAAAGCCTTTAAATTAAAATCAGATTTTGCCTGTTGATTTAAATTGTGGGTAATTCCATTCGGCATTGTGCTTACATGGAACTATCTGTTAAACATTGAAGAAGAATCCATTTAAAAAAAGAAACTTACTGATCCAAGATGCCCACTGACTGGCACAAATCCCACAACAACATAAAAACGAGCAAATTAAAATTTTTAGTCCTAATATGCGCACCTTGATCACCTAAAACGTAATACAAACAAAGATGAGTGTGATGTTAAAACATTAAAAATGCCCAAACAGCGAATACTTCCAATAAAAACACACAAAACTAAAACGACGAGCAGCAACACTCTGCTGCAGCCAACAACACGGCCTTGTTGGAAAGACGTCATGCCCAGAATTCATACAATATTTACACTTAAATTATTAAAGAGGTTAACCCAGTACTGCATTGTTGGAAATTTGATTGATGGTGTTCATAGCCCTTTTTTCATTAACAGAAATAGTGTACGATTCCAGATGTAACCTAATTTTTTCTAGTTTTTCATGATAAAGGATTTGAGTTTTGCTAACGTCTATTATATGTTTTGTCTTGCTATGATGTTTGACAACTTAATGTTTCTTAATGTTTTAACATCACTCTCATGTTTGTTTGTATTACGTTTTAGGTGATCAAGGTGCGCGTATTAGGACTGAAAATTTAAATTTGCTCGTTTTTATATGTTGTTGTGGGATTTGTGCCAGTCAGTGCGCATCTTGGAACAGTACCTTCTCTGCTCTCACAAAGTAATTCCGAAGTTTAAAAGAAACTTGTTGTTTTGAAATCATTGAAATTGCAATTCTAGAATCAACGGCAGTGGATCACCCATGTATTTTATTTGGTGGTGTCATAAAATCTGGAATTTAAAATGGGGTGCAACATTTAGCTAAGGAGTCTAGGAAATGAGGAGTCTAGGAAATGAGGAGTCCCACGGAACCCTGAAAAACAACTCATTTACAGCGATTTTAGCGACTTTAAAACCCTTTAAAAGTCGGTATCACTGAATTTTTTTCAGTTAGGATATAAGATGTCGGCCAGTCAGCGTCGACATTTTTTTAAGGCCCAAGCGGCAGATATTAAGTGGAAGTTACCACCACAATTTCAGTTTTGCCGCACGAGGGAGGAAAGCGCAGAACCCAGAGGAAACCCTCGTGCAAAGGGTGGGTAACAACCGGAGAAAAACCCGTACATATACAGTTCCCTTCACCAGTATCACACCCCAGGCCTGTAAGAAGCCGGAGATGTACAGCCGGAACCAAGATGCCTATCGAAGCTGACGCCCAGTGCTCGCGGCTATACCCGTACACCAGTTGCAATGTATGCCTTGGTTGAAAAGATAGATACGTTTATTTCATTTCACTCCAAGGCATTGTATGATATACATTGGCAATGTTCTTACAAGAGTGTAATCTCTGTCGCAAAGAAAACTCGTGTGTAACACAGGACCAGATAGGCGTGATAGTTCCATGTCACAGTTAAACATTGAACAAAGGCAATGTTGAAGCAGAATCCTTTTAAAAAGAAAACTTTGAAATCACGTAAATTGCCATGCTATAGCCACCAATGGCAGTGGCGCACCTAAAAATTGTTGTTGGGGGAGGGGGGGGGGGAGAGGAGGGTGTTGGGTAGCAAAACATCTGGAATTTATAATAGGGTCAGAGCGTTCAACTCGGACCTTATTTGAATAGATAGCTAGACCGTGTCTGTTTCACTGCAAAACTTTTCCTAATATACATTGGCAACGTTTTTACAAGAGTAATCTGTGTCGCAGAGATAATTTGTGTGCCATTAAATAAAAGAAATAAGGTGATAACAATTTCTACATGAAGAAACTAAAAACACAACGGAGAAAAAGAAACTGACGATATGGTTTGATCCGAATCACTAACAAAAACGACACTAAACATTAACAATAATGCCCGTTCCACGGACTGACTGCAGAAAATTTTTCTTTGCGTCTCGGGTAATAGGACCTTGGAATTCTCTTCCAGAAGCTATTGTCAATTCGCCCTCAATTAGTAAATTTAAGCGTCGCTTGGATGAACATCCACTTGATAAGTTTTTAAAAAGAAATTGCCAAACTTAAACATTTTCCCTTTCCCCCCTGTTTCTTTTCTGAAGGATCGGTGTCAGTGGCCCCAACCCTTCCGTTCTCCTGACCATTATAGGTCAAATTCGTATTTATATTTATTTATTTATAAACAACAATAAACAATAAACAACATCTCAAGGTCAAGCAAACTCAACAATCCATTCGCGGGCCTTCGATTTGAAACAATGACCTGAACGATTGGTTTAAAGTGGTACAGTAGAGCATTGTAAATGTTTGGCGCGTGGTTAACAAAACAGTTGTGTAGAATTTTCCGCTTAGCTTTTGGCAACAAAAGGGATGCTGACTAAAAGATCTAGTGTGATAATGAACCACAGCTGTGTGTTCAGTAGTTTTTTTTTTGTATACAACTATCATTTTCTCAACGTACAGTTGCCTACAAGAGATATTAGACACTATATAGCTTTGAAGACATTAATACCGTATATTTCTACAGCCATAGTGCTAATAACATTTTTGTGAAGAGTAATTAATGGGTTCAAGTTAGTGATATAAATTCCATCCTAGTTCATCATTCCGTATTGAAGATACGATTGTTCCAAATGCAAAATAATTTTTTTCTCAAGAACGAGAATGAGAATTTTTCGTAAGGCACAGATTTTGAACAAAGAAAATATAAGCTTATCCCAGACGTGTTGTATGTGTATAAGTTCCATTTCTTCTTTTGGTCTAAAATCATGCCAAGATACATAACGGATCCTACTTTTTCCAACTTAGGACAACTGCACTGCACTTTTACCAATACTTTTGCCAAATTTTACTCACTTCATTTCGGGTCGGGTATACACCACTGACCATGAGTGAGCCATGCATTCGATGACCAGTACATTGAATTGGCGCGATCGGCCGGATTGAACACTAATGAAGTAATTACGTAGATTAGAACTTAAACGATTCATACACAAAGCTACCACGTGATCGTAACTATGGTGCTTTTCACATAATGAGATAGTTGCTAATTGAACATCAGCTACCATTTAAAATGTGTGAATAATTGAAATGCCGTTTCAAAGTGAGATTAACGATTGCAAATGGCTGAATCACAACTGAGATTGCTTCGCAATGCTTACAGAAGACTTTCAATAACGAAGAAAGAATGTGAAATACACGGAAATAACAAAATGGCGATCAATTTAGGGCAAACAGTGAAGATTTGTGGAATAAATACAGCTGAAAACTACAAGTAATTGACTATTTGAAAAATGTATTGAGGGGCGAAAGGGATGGCAAGACAAGACGGTGGAAGCGGATGCAGATGCGGCTAAAGACCTAAAGAGAATACACGTCACGCAAAATTAGGTTTTGAGCAACATTACTTAAGCGTATTGTTGCTTCTCACCCGTTTTGAAGCTCTCAGTCCTCTTATAACAATACAGCACGACGGGATCGCAACAATGAACGAGGGCTGGGATCCACGGCGGAGTACTGGGATCCGGAGCCTAAAAGGCATCAACTTTCCGGCACGCGCATGAACTGGCGTTGAGTCAGGAGGCGAAACATGCGATTTGTAACTAAAGTGTGGTGATATGGATGCCAGGACCAGTAAAGTATGGCGATACCACATGACGTGACTGTGAGGAAATGACGTAATTTTTACATGAAGTTTCCGTGATGTGCAACACGATAATAGACATCATAGACGTCGAATTAAAAAAAAAGCGTTTCTCCTACACCTTTTAAAAAAAAGAAAATCCCACTCTCAAGACATCCCCCCCCCCCCTCCGATCAAATGGTATCGGCCACCAACTTGACTGCATCAATACACAATTATGCAAACGTGACGACATAATGTTTGCATCAACAACACAGCTGTGAAGGCAAACGTTCCATTTATCTCAATAATTTGGTTTTTCATTTCAAAAGTTAGGGAACGTGCAATAAATTAGTTACGCCACCCGGGGCGAACTGTATCGGATTTATAATAATAATAAATAATGAAGAACTTTATTCCACATGGAAAGGGCAAGAAATAGTTGAAACACCACTTACATCCTTCCTTAAAAAAAGCTAACAAATGAACAGCAATAATAAAAAATGCACTAAAAAAGCAGAGAAAAAAATACTGAAAATACAAACTTGAGACACAAGACTTAAAGTAGAGGTCGACAATACTTCCCATCCGCAAGGAGCTAAACCATGCGCCAAGGCTGTTTGCCGTGACGAGCATATCACGTGACCAGGCTCGTCCACTCGGACGGCAAAAGATCCGCTCTTTTCGTTCGTTATTTGCTAACTCATGATGACATCACGGCAAACAGCCGTGGCTCGTGGTATAAGCTGTCTGTTAAAACAGTTTCAAGGACGGTGACATAACAACTTAAGGTGAAAGCCTGTTCCAAATACGGCCAACCCTTGCCAGAAAATGGGTGAGCCGATGGGCGATATCTCTTAGGGTGCCTTTACAATTCACATGTGGCCAGTCAGTGGCGCTTCTTTGGTACTCTGAACTTCTGTGACACCTAGCGCTTCTGTGACGCCTCACGTGTGACCGCCCCTACTCTGTTTTGTACTCTGTTAAGAGTGGCGCTTCTTACAAGCTGTGAAGGCACCCTTTACATGGCCAATCTGCTTAAACTACATCTCGATGGCGTCTCGGCTCTTGGCCTCGACATCATCTTGACGTAGTTCTCGCAGATTGGCCATGTGCGGGATATCACCCACCGGGTGATAAATCCGATACAGTTCACCAGTGGTGGTATAACTATTACTTAGAGATCAAATGTCAAAGGTATAATGTTCGGTTAGTTTTATAGTTTACATATAGAGGAATAATCCAGTTTGTAGACCTTAGTTGCTACGAAGCCTCCCCAAAGCAGAATTGTCTGCCACTGTCTGCGACACCAATTGTCAGGGGAAAATTTTCTGCAGCTAATCTGTCTTTTCGTATGGCTACGTGCATATTTATTGGTTTTTACTGAATAACTTTTCAGTGCTTTATTCTATTGATCTGGCTCTTCCATCAACGGAAAGGTCTCGTGGAGACGATTAAAATGGTGTATTGGAATGTCCAAAATTGGCGAAACGGTAGAAATTTGGTCAAAACGGCACGTTTTGTCTGCGACTGTGCCAAATTATCTACGACATAGTCGCACGTCGCACCCCTTCTTAAAGGCCTCTCCAGACAGAAGAAAATTTCGCGCGAAGCTGTGCGTAACTACGTGCCTACAAGGTCAACATTGCCGTAATCGTATGGTAGGTGATGCGTTAAGGACCAATATTGAAGTCTTTTCTACACCATACTGCGACTCCGTGCAGCCGCGAGCAGCCAGTCTGGTTAGGGCTTAAGGCCTCTCCAGACAGAAGCAAATTTCGTGCGAAGCTATGCGTGACTACGTGCCTACAAGGTCAAAATTGCAGCAATCGTGTGGTTGGTGTTGCGTTACGGACGAATATTGAAGTCTTTTTTACACCATAGTGCGTCGGCGTGCAGCCGCGAGCAGCCAGTCTGGTTAGGGCTTTAACCCTTGGTGCGTAATGCATAATTCAACAATATCTGCTGCATTTCGAAAATTATCTTACAACGCATCGTATAATAGAAAGAATCTGTGAACGAATGATCCTTTCGCTTCCCAATTCAGAGCAGAAGCCGCCATGATATAGTCACGTGATTTGGCAAAGCAAACCCTTTCATTCATGATGTGATTACGTCCTCGTTCACTGTACCGCCAAATTATGCTCACTAATCATAATTCCATCTGTTGGGTCTTGGTAGTATATAGTCATCATCCCACTGTCGGTCCTGATTAATTACTCGCGCGCGATAATTTAGCGTTTCGCAGCTGCAGACGCTTCCTTTTCCTTTCTATCGTGCTTAAGGAACATTTCAAAGATGGGCGTGCGGAACTGTCTTATAAATAGAATTCTTGCTTGGACGGAAAAGGCTGTCAGACATCATTTGTTGGATTCTCGACGCGTACTGAAACTGTAACTTGATTTTTTTTTTTGAAATCTGAAAACATATTGGGATATTTTTAATGAACTTTATCGAGGGTGAATGATAAAAAGAATAGACTTAGCAGATTCCTTAAATATTTCAAAACCGTTCCCATGATTAGGTCTGGCACCGTATGATTCCAGAGTTAGATGTTTTAGCGACATGTGAATGTTGTGAAAAGATTTTGTCGGGTGATAATTCGGTAGCCTTTTTAGTGAACCGGTTTTTAAGAAATAAAAGTGGATGTGTAGATTGCACTACTTTTTAAACAACACTTCGAACACATTTACAGCTTTACCAAACAAAGTTATGCAACAAATCTTCTTCTACAACATCTTTTGCGTGTTTCGACAAAATATTCGAAATTGGATACGAAGGGCTGAAATTGTATAGCGGTTGTGATTAGTGTACCCTGCGTGACTCGACGTTAGTATGTATGTCTAATTCATCGGAAAGTGGTTGATAACGTATTGCATGCGCGGTGTATCTTGAGTCCTGCAAATATTTTGTGAGCGGCTACGTCTTCCTGGATGGGGTGGCTTTAATCGATGGCCGCCATTGTTTTTGTAACCATCTTGGATATCAACAAGGCACTCTGCTACTGAAAACGTACTTATCTGTGTTCGTTCTGCAGAGAACTCAAGATAGGCCGCGGACACTATATATGCTATTGTCCATACATCAAGAACATCCAAATGTTGCAACAATTTGAGCCCAGCTGGAGAAGGTTTGCATCTTTCCATTTGTACTGTATAGTTCTCGTATAATTGTCTAGTTTACTTACTGCAGCACGCATGTAGCCCGAAGTACTGCATAGTTCATCGTTTAGAATCTCCGACAAGGCTACGAATCTCATCTCAATTGATTTACATTTCAAATTCTGGCGCAGATTTCCACATTAACATCAGTTTTTTTTCGGTTGGTGGTTATGCTCGATTTTGCCACACGGGTGATTGGTGAACTGGAAATATAATAATATAATGCGTGTGTCTACTAACTGCAAAAGAGCAATCAGCACGAATGTCGATGTAAGTCTAGACTACAGAAGCGAGGAATTGGGGGTGTTCAAATCAACAATTTGAAATTTTGATTTGACAATTTGTTTTGCAATTTCAAATTATTGATTTCAACACCCCCAATTCCTCGCTTCTGTAGTCCTATAGACTTTCTTCACCATTCGTTGTAATTCCTCCATTGCAGTTAGTAGACACACGCATCGAACATGACATATCCAATCGTGGTTCGCCAGTTTCTGGTTGTACACGTCGCCATGGTCCGTCGATTCTATTACCTTCGAAGGTAATAGGGTCGACGGACCATGATGTAGTCAGAACACAACTTCGACTTTCCTTTGTTGCATCGTGTATACTCTTCGCCATTGTTGATGGTTTGGTGCGAAGAATGCTGATGCGTTCTGTCCACTCGAAGCAAAACTATAAAATGGTTTCAAAGGGTTTAACGAGCGTTAACCACTCCTGGTCATCTGCCTGGAGCCCTAAGGCCCTAGTGCAACAGCCAGAACTATACAAATTATGTGAACAATCCAGCTAAAGGCACGGGATGAAACTAAAAGACAGAAATTGCTTGGGAAATAATTTAATGCAACTCAGTTTAATAGCTTTAACAAATATTAAAATAAAGAATAAAAAGTGGGACAAATGAACTTATAAATAAATAAATCATTCTGCACCCAGTAGGGGCGAGGGGGGACGGAATGGTTATATACGTTACCACTAACACCAGTCCTTGTAAGACGTTAATGGCTGCATCACAGATATGGACGCTTAAGGTAGGTGGACAAATCGGTTTTGTTTAGCAATCCGCGAAACACACCCAGCGAAGTAGCCGAAACAACAGCCTCAGGGAGGGAGTTCCAAGGCGCCACGACCCGATTTGCAAAAAAGTACTTGCGATAGTCTAGGTTACACTTAGTGCTTCTAAGTTTAAAAGAATGGCCCCGGGTAAAATTATTTTCAACTTGTTTTTAACTAGAAAATTTCAACTGTCAATGTTTTTTTTTAAGACAAAATCCGTTCCTAAAACAAAAGAGGCATTTTGACTGGGTGGGGGTGGCATTGTGTCGTGGTGGCCCAATTTTTGCGGGTGTAATTTTGGCATGTCCCTCCGAGCTGGTTATGCCGTTACTATGTTATACGTCATTTAGCTTGCGATACGTGCGTTAACACACCTTATTTAAACCCGAAAATCCATGCCAAGTTACTAATGTCAAAAAGTTTATTAGAGTGATCATTAATAGCCTGCCATATATCTTCCAACATCATGTCAGGTTTATAGGTTACATTGCAGCCTGCAGAAATTAACAGATGGAAAGAGTCCGTTTACGATGCACAGGTATATACAACCAATAAACTGGACGTAAGCTTAACTTGGATTTGGTTATAGCTTTGCTCTCGGATTACCTGTCGCTAGCAGCTTCAGAGGGAATGCTGAAATGCCGCCATAGGCTTAAAGTGGATTATATTTTAAAATCCGTGGTAAAGATATGCCAGCTGATGAGCAAGCTTAGGCTACCGAGCATAAAACTTTAATGGTGTAAATAATGTTTCACGCTGCTTTCGACTTGATTCCTGCACATTGGTTTCTAAAGCTCTCTCTAGTATAGACCCTACCCGCCATCTAGGCAGAAAGTTAATAGAAAGGTCTACATGACAATAGTAACCAAGGAAGGATTAAAAAATAAGATAGGCTTTATACGTAGTGAATGTAAACAATATAATAATAATCCATAGAAGCAATAGAACGACCAAGTTAAATAAATACTGATGAAAACCTATTTACGTTGTCGTTTGGACTTACACGTCAGACTGCCTGAGTGGGGAATTGAACCCACGACATTTAACTCCAAAAGGCAACGTAACTAGGTTTGCAGCCGTATTTATGTAACATTTCTCGAGTACATTTGGATTTCCGTCCTGTTTAAGGCCATTAAAAATTAATTAAGTGGTTCTCGGGAGCACACGCCTGGGTTTTTTCTTAGAGCATGAAACGTTTTTTTACGACATTGTCTAAAAAAAAAGTACCAGTCACGCATCAGCCCTTTCACCAAACATTACCTGGAGCTGATGACCACATCAGCTCTGCTCCATTCACATGATCGCCTAGCAGCTAAGGATCGTTCAGAGGCATGTCACAACTCAAATCTTGGATCTAAAAGAACGACTTTTATCAAATGTGCAACTTTTGCACGCTGATCCTGGCATTAAAACATAGATATTGTATTCGACAACAAAATGTCAGCTACTGATTTCGTTTTGTTTGGTAAAAAAAAAAAAAAACCATCGCCCGCATCTGAAAAATCACGAATAAAACGTAACAAAAATTACCGTCCGCTCGCATCAATTTTTTTTAGTACCACTCCCGAGAACCACTTAATTTTTAGTGGCCTAATAGGATGACCTATACCACACGCCATGGTTGTTTGCTGTAACGTGCATATCACGTGACTGGGCTAGTCCAATTAGATGGCCAAACAGCCGTTATTCTCGTTCGTCATTGGCTAACTCATGGTAACGTCACGGCAAACAGGCATTGTGTATGGTTTAGGTAAATGAAATTGGATTTAATGCTACGTTAGGTGCCCTACAACACGGCACCAACAAGACGTGTGGCATAAATGACTGTTACATGACCCCCCCCCCCCCGGGAGGGAAATATCCTGGTTTCAGTGGGGGATTGTTACCTAGTTATCGATGTAGGATTGTTATACCTGAAGTTTGACATGCTCTCATCGGAGCCATACCGTTAGAAGACGAGCGAGACAATTTCGCTAGGTAATTTCAATCAGAAATTCCTAGGAGATTGTTTTACATGCCACAATCGGCATGGGCACGAGGTATCACAGGTTCCTTATCTTCCCGAAAAACTAGGAGTGTCTGGCAATCGGACTCGAACCCGGGTCGTGCAAACCATCAGGTGTGCCTGCCGTCAGGGGCGGAAATTTTCATTTATAGCGTAACGACCACATATTGACTGAAAATGTGGCATCAGGTCACCTTGCCTCACGGTATAGCCGTGTTACCATAGCAACAACACTTTCGCTGTTATACTGAACTCGCTTCTAGCGGTGAGATTGTGTTGGGAGATGGGTGTATAAACACGCCCTTTAATTATACTGGTTGTCATCGTTACTCGTTACACGCGTCATCACTTCAGAAACAGAATTACGAGCGCGGCTTGGAAAAATCTTTCCACCCCCACCCCCACTCCCCACCCCTCCGAATCGTGCGCCATTGGTCAGCTATCTCAAGATAACATATTACTTCTCATACACGGGTGGATCTAGAGAGAAGCGACCAATGGGGAAGACCAAGATATACGGCCGGTGAAAGTTGGCCATTTCATGTGCATGCATGTTCTGTGGACCGGCGGTTATTCATGAAAAGGAGATGAGCTGGCTTCGAGCCTGTCGCTCCTCGTTTCCCGAAGGCGTTTGGAAATGCGGCACCACTCGTCCATCGCTTGTCCATTTATTCGCCGTGGCATTTTGTCGAAATTGATCGTGTCTTTGAGGCAAGGGAGGTTAGGAAAAGGAAAAATAGGACGAAAGAAAGATATATATAAAAAAAAAAATCCGAAACTGGTGGAGCAGTGACCATCTGGCGCGCGTTTATTGGGGAATGACTGTATGCGGTGAGGAGACGCCCGAGGCGCGGTCTCAGCTAGACAGGCACGTACGTAGACGTTCGTTGCTTGGCGTGCGTGTAAAGTGAGGGCTTTCGGTAATTCGAATCTGATCACAGATCTGAGTTCCAATCGAAGACTTCTTCTCTTTACCTTACAGGCGTAAGGCATGAGTTTCATAATTCTACGGATGTGGACATTTCAGGGTACGGACAACGACTCTTCAACCCCAACACCACAGATAAAGTACTAGCATAGCATACAGTTGTTACGTGGGGCCTACCAGCGGGTTTGAGTGGATACCGAATAAGGCTTAGCTGACGGAATTAAGGCTAGTAGTCGTAGTTCATTGCTTGTGATGTTTTTATCACAATTTGGAGCGTTAATCTGCTCAAGCTCGCCTGACCTACATGGGCGACTCTAGCCTAGACCTAGGGTCTTAAATGGAATGTCACTGATTCTAGGCTTACAATGGGTCTATAGGAATTGCAACAGTTTTCGGGTTACTAATTGGTTAAAATGCGAATACTAGTCGTTACGGGGTTGCAGTGAAGCACTGGTGACAGGATAAGTCGGGGTTGTATTTAATTTTGGGGGAAGGGCAAAAGGGAAGTAGTTCTATAATTGATTTAACCGAAATTGCCTTATGATGTGGGAAGTTTGGAGGATCGAGGCGGTGATTCTATTTTGGTTTCAAAAAAACTAATTGTTGGGAGCACAGGGCTGAAGACTAAGCGAGATCGAGCCAAATTACAGACAATTTGTATACTATATAACAACAATAGATCAAAAATCATCTCTGTTAACAATGAATCCTCATTTGACGATGGACTATTACGAAATGACATCATGATGATATGAAGCTTGGGAGATGACCCAATTGGCGTCACCAGAGCACCTTCGTTGGTGTGGCACAGCATCCACAGCTGAGGTACGGAATTAATCTCTCAACACGGAATGTTTCACGACTCGTTTTGAGTCACGTGCCCATGGGTCTAGTTGTCGAACGAGTGAAATGTGATTACTTTCGCAGAAAACGGAACGTTAAAAATCTAGCTGTATAGGTTTTAGCTAAAAATACGTGATTGTGAACATATCATTCGTTCTGTGATTGGGCCAACAGACTGAAACTATAGTGACTGCCTGCGTTGAAATGAGCTTGGAGTAAAGAGTTTCGGTTCTTCAAACCAAGGCCAACTGGATAGAAGTTGAGAGTTTTTCCTCCGGTTGCAACTCAGTTTTCACACTGGCCGGTAAGGGCCTACTAGGTTTGCTTTTGTGACATAAGATTCTAGGGATAGGGACTTTTCCAGGAGCCGGGAAGAAAGATCCACAATTTCTGTCCCAGTCAGTCATGTGACATCCCCACGTTCCCACCTAGCCATAGACAGAGAAACAATCCGTGTTAGTTACTATACCGATTGACAGTAAGCAAAAACTCCAAGAAGGGATGATTCCCTCATGTTAGGAATGCCATTCCCCATATAATGTGAGATTCTTCTGTACTAAGTACTTTTTCAAACATTTTCAAGTAGTGATTAATAATGCCTCATCGACAAATTCATTACGAACTTCTCTCATTTCTTGTCCATTGCTTGTCATTATGCGTTAGTGTCTTATTCTGTCCACCTTTACTTGATGTATGTCCTATAATGTATGTCCATTTTTTCTCTGAGTCCGTCGTATCTGCTCATAGTCTTGTTTTGCTGTACTTGTTGGTCTGTGTTATCGTGTTTGTTAAGCAGCTGTGTCCTTGTTTGCCCTGTGATGTCTCTTGTTTTCTGAAAGTCTGTACCCCTCCCCCTTCCTTAACCTATTTGTCTTGTTTGCTCTGATTGTTGGCCTGTATCGTTTTGTCTTGTTTTTTGTTCCCTGTGTCTCTGATTTTTTTCCTTTCTCTGATTTTCGTGTCTCTGATTTTTTTTTGCTCTCTTGGATTTAAAAATACGAAATAAACCCACTTTTGACTTTTTGACTTAAGTCTTTTAAGTCAGCGAAAATGTCCATGATACAGGCTACCTTAAGGTAATTATGAACAGTGCGCAATGTTACTTGGTGTGCAATGCTGCAAAATTCACATGTTGCACATTCGTAAAATGTGTTCCCCACAAAACGTATGTTTCTTCATCGATCCCTTCCGAAATCCTTTTTGGTCACCCAATAATCGCAGCTGCGTCAAAGGTGGGTCTAGTGCTTTTCCGGCCTGCAAACATTTCTCAGTACGGCCATAAAGAGTGCTGTTATATTTGACAGCGTACTCGGAAAAACACTACTACTGTGATGGCAAAGTCCTTTCTTCTTTTCGCTGAAACAACAGCTTAAAAGAGCTATACCGTTCAAACGAGGTTGGTGTGGGTCTAGACAGAGTGTTACTCAACAGAGTGCTAAACGTAGTCATAATGCCATGATGCATGCTGTCACTGAAGCTATATCTCGGGGTATGCCTCCAGTGCACCCTGGAGTGCATCCAGGACTTCTCATGCTAGGAGATTCTTGCAAGTTCTGATATAATGGCACAGAGAGGGCACCGGTGATCTCACTTGTACTTTTTCGAACACTGTCTGCCCTAGGGAAACTCTAATTCTCACATTTTACCTGGATTGGCCTCCCTAAGATATACCTAAAGATTTAGTAAACATTCGTGATAGTATGCCTAATCATCCAAGCATAGGCCTACTCACACAAACGTAGGCGTCATCACAGGCCTAACCAGCCAAACATATGGGTTTAATCACACAAACATAGGCCTAACCTTCCAAATAGTCATCCAAACATAGGCCTATTCACCCAAACGTATGCCGAACCACCCAGACATAGGCCTAATTACACAGACCAAATATACAGGCTTATTCATCCAAACATAGGCTTAATCACACAAACGTAGGACTAATCACCCAAGCGTAGAAACTTAATCACCCAAACATATTGGCCTAATAACACAAACTTCGGCCTGATCACTCATACACAAATAGGTCTAAACACCCAAACATATAGGCCTAATCAGTCAATCGTAGGTCTAACCGTACAAACATGATTAATTTCAAGTGGTACCTTCTAGTAGCATTCCAATATGCTGCAGCGTGCTAAAAAAAAATGTTACAGTTGATTATCCCACATATTAGAAAGTCAACTATCACAACTTGTGTATTCCAAGTTACGTGGGGCCCTAGCGGTGTGGCTACTAATGCCTTTGCTAATGTGTTGTCTTATAGAAGCACACGAAGGTAAAAGCATTATCAGCGGCTTTAGTAACCGCAGCTAGCCCCTGGAAGAGATATGATGATACCTCGTTAACCTTCCACGTCGGCTTGTACTTTGAGATCGACAATCGTTAATCAATTTTTGAGTTTTGCGTGACAGTCTAGTCGTAACACATTCAAACTAGATGCAGGTTGTTAAATAGTCTGCTGAAAAAATTGTACGGAGCTGTAAATTCCCCCCCCCCCCCCCCTAAAGGAACGGGTGAAGTCCATCTGGTGCCATATGAAATTAAAGCCCGCCTCGTTTTCCGCTTGAAATGCCAGCGTGTTTGTGGAAATGAAGAAAAAGCCGCAAGTTCTATTTCCGTGCTGAGAACCCGTTCCCGTGCATTAGACGCGTGTTTATATGAGGACGGCGTGCTGCTAGCCGAACGCACCAATATAAATATCACCTCCAGTTCGGATGAGAAGTGATACGGCTAACCATGCGTGACGGCTGCGCTTGGGAAAAAATAAAATAATTTCACTTTAGGATCCGAGTGGCAGCGCCCACGCTGAATTTTATTTTTTTATTATTATTTTTTTTTTGTCTTTTTGTTCTCGTCGGATGCCTTATTTACTCGCGTGCATTTCAAAGGCGCTCTGGTTATAGGAGCCATTCTATTGTAAGTGGCTGCATTAGCGCGAGCGTCAGATCTAATTTCGGAATCCATAATAAAGGAGATGTGTCTGGCTGTTATTAGACCTTTCGACGCAGTTTGAATTCTTTCAGCGTTCAAACCCGAGTACGTCAGATTGCTTTTTATCCGTCACTTTGTCGATGTGTTTTCAGCGGCCATTTTACTTATAGGTGTTTTCGGCCCGTCTGACGGCAATGAGGAAAAATTAAGAGCTAGGCTGTCGAAATGGTTCCTAAAAAAATAGCTACTAAGTCCTTGCTCGATCGGACTCAATAACTATCCTGGAACTAAAGTTTATTTCATATATTGGGCATGGTTTCCAATATCTATAAAGGCTTGACCATAGAGATTCGAAGAGTTAATCCGCTTAGCCTTTGATTCTGTCACCAGTCGCGCTCCGAGCACACCTAAAAGCCCTGCTCCAGCAGCTGGATTGAAGTGTGGAAGTTACTCGTGACACGTCATATGCGGATTTAGTGCTGCAACACCGGGAACTCGAATAATGAGAAGAACACCACGTGTTAGTGCGTGCCTCTAACACTAATCAACGCTAGTTTGTAGCGCGTGCTTTCTGGGCGCCTACTGGCAGTTTTTTTAAGTTTTGGAAGACGTGGCTAGTATGCTGGGCGAAAGCGAGCGTCAAGCCTTTCAGTGGGAAACCGTATTTCAAGTTTGCAAACGACTCACTTCCATGATTCCACGTATTCTTCCGCCTCGTCGAATGAAGCACACGTAGTGATGTATGAGACGTTACTAGCTTTTTTCCCTTAAAACAGACGATCTTACATACAACTGTTTCATAATAAGCTGTTACAAAGGGACTGCATAAAGGCTTATTTTCACGTCGATGTGATTTATTGAACCGAAAGCAATGTGCGGGGAAACGGCCGCAATATGCTAACGTTTGTAGCACCACAGCCTTGGTAATACACGACATAAAACTGTAGTGATGATTCTCCCTTCTCCAATGAGCCTTGTGCAGACAAGCCAAAATCTGACCGTTGCGGCACATTCGAAACAGTAACTGATTCAAAACAGTAACGACCCAATGCACTTGAGCGGTTTTGTTACTGATGGATCAGCAGAGATACATTAAGACAAAAATTTATCGGGTTGGGGAGGGGAATTTGTAACTCTAAAAAATCCCTATTGAAACGTGTTACATTCATTCCTATTAGTTCCATCCGAGTTTTCAGAGGGCGCCACGCGCTCCATCTGGTAATTTTTGCTCATTTTTCAGCCCAAATTTAAAGTAAACTAAATTATAAGTAAGCTAAACTAAATAATAATTAAATACAAGCTAGTATAGTTTAGTTTAATTTTAGGCTGAAAACTGAGCAGAAATTCCCACATAAAACTCCTGGCGCCCTCTATAAATTTAGACGGAACTAATAGGAATGGATCTAAGACGTTTCAGTAGGGGGTTTCAGTCACAAATTTTCCTCCCCCATCTTATAAATTCTTGATTAATTCTCGTCGCGTAGACTCAAATATCTGATCGCAAGACTTTCGCAACATTTTTCGCAAGAATTCATAGATGAGGCTATGTTTTTTTCAATATTTACATGCATGAGAGCAAATAAGCATGCACACACAAAAAAAAACCCCTTAATTAAACTTCCATTTTTTTTTACCGTGATTTTTACATGTTGCAAGTGAAAGGGTCATGTGACAGGTTGAGTCCTATCCGTAGGTCGTATTTGGACAAATAAATACATTGAAACGATGACCAAACCTTTACGAGGTATATTCTTTTTGAGTTAAGGCCATACTAAAAAATTATTCGGTTAGTGAAGCATCAGGCAAACAGGTATTTTATTTTCTATTTTATTTAACTGACCACATGTCGTTGACATATACCTAGCTCAAAGCTGAAAGAATATGCAGCTTGCCTAAAATATTCATATTTTGGTAATATGTTATTTGTCATCTAACATTCAATGATGTTTTTTAGTTTTTGCTTAATAATTTCGTAGGTGGTTTGAGCTAAAAGGATTGAGGTTTGCACCATTGAAAAGATCATTTCGAGCCTGTTAAATTGGTGCACTGCAATGTCAAAATTGGTCAAAATTTTGCGAAAATATGATTTGCAGTGGGGGATCCAAGCTTCAGATGTAAAAAATTGTGACCCGCGATAATTTACGGCACCCGCACGCGCATGTAAACTAAACAATTAACTTATCATGGCCTAATAATATTTTACATTTTAAGTAGAAACAGATTTACTATTTATAAGAATCGAGAGGGACAACGTGACCCTTATAATTATGCAGTAGAAGAATTGAGTGATCATCCATGGCCAATGCACGTTGTTTTGTACTCTGTGGTTGCTATAGGATACAGCTTAATTCTGTGCCTTAAATCATCCGGCGTCTTGTAATGTGGGAAGTTAGATAATGTGTTCGGCTCATGTGTGATAGATGATTAAGCTTTCTTCACTTGCAGGACTGATTTGTGGCCGTAAGAATTGGATAGTCCTGACAGTTTGCAATGATTTATACAAATGCTCATCGTCCATTCTTCTTTTATGCGCACTGTCCATTTGTCACGCAACAGCACAGAATATCCACAAATCCCCGTGGCTAGAACTTTCGTTTTAAAAGCCACACATTTTTTTTTAGACGTGACGTTTTAACCTAACGCTAATATGAATGGTACCGAAAAACAAACTTAGAAAAGCATTATCCGTCTGCCGATCTATCGCGCAAGCCGTTTATTTTCGCTAATTTTCACACCGTGAACAAGAGCGTCTGCCTCTTGGCTACTGTGGGGTGGGGGAAGACGGTGGTGGAGGGGGGGGGGAGAGGGGGTCGATCTGCAAGTTAATGCAACTCGGGCGATTCCGGAGGCAGGCAGGAACAGTAGTGCAACCCAACTAACGGTTTGTTCTGGCGCGAAATTTATGGACCCAAGTGTTGAGGGTGTGCGGTTTGTAGTTTGATATCGCCCCGCCCCAACTGCCCCCCCCCCTTGATGAATTGGCGCTTTACCATGTGACGTGATCTGCCCTTCTTCCGAAGCCTTGACTCAGCTTTAAAAGATTTACGGTTGAAAGTGGGGAAACCTGTTACACTGCTGTCTTGAGCAGCCCCCTCCCGATCCCCCCCCCCCCCCATACCCACAAGGCCGGCGCGCGTGCACCCACACACATTTTGATGAAAGGCATCTCTTCTCGGGAGAATATTAAATATTGAGGGAGAGAAAGAAAGGAAAAAGAGAGGGTGAACGGAATGTACCATGTTTGCTAGGAGACGAGGGGGTGGTCGGCAGAAATGAATATCTCATCTTCTTCCTTTTCGCCCTCCAGAAGAAAAAGAAGCGACACTGTTGACAGATTGTGAAGCCGCCACTGTGATTAAACCTGTCACGACGTGTTTCGTATTTTTCCTTTTTTTTTTTTTCATTTTATCCTTTTTCTTTTCTTCTCCTTCCTCGTCAGAATGTACGGAATCCAATTATGTCCCCTCTTCCTTCTTCCGGATGAAGCGGCAAAACTTCCTCTTCGCCAGTTTTCCACTCTGTTCATCCTGTTGTTATCAAAAGTAGGCTGTCCTGCCCGTCCGCCGCAAGGGGTACTTCCACCAAGGCCCAAGTGCCACGCAGGAAAGCGAACGGAAAGCCTCTTTCCAACAGCCGCTGCTGCTGAATGACAAGGAGGGTGGGGGGGGGGGGAGTTTAGTTTTTATGGTTTTAAAAAGCTGCGGATAAGTTCGAAGGAGTCACTTCGGAATTCGCTCAATTTAAAATGACAAGCAACCAGAGACAAGCATCGATTATGGTCAATTTGTTACAGGTGAACCCTACTCACTCTCACTCACCACACGATTTAATGAAACACATAAACACGGGTCCCACCAAAATTCTGAAGTAAACCTTCCTGAGTTTTCCAGGTTTTCAAGAGCAGTTGAGGTTGGTTTCCAGGCCATTTACCGTAATTTACCCATTAAAATTGGTTGTGGATCGCTTTAACTTGAATTGTCGTTAAGTTAGTCTTTTCAAAGCGGGTTGTTCACCCTTGGAACGCGTTGCCCCGGGATGGGATGTTGTGCTTGCCCCGTCACGTCACTTGTGGTCTTCAAGCGAAAGTTGAAGGATGTTGATATGGGGGAGAAGGATTCTTGCAGTGTTTTTAAAATTTTTTTTCACGTCATATGTGCCTTTTGTTGGCTTGTTTGGGCTGACATTGCCTAGAATTTATTTAGGAAAAAGTGAGGGAAAGAAAAAAAATTCTTTTCTTTTTCTCTCTTTATGCGATTGAAATGTTTTAATCTCGTTGTAGTTGCTTTTGTGTATATTTTTAACCGTTAGTTTTAAAATATTTGAACCATTGTTAGTGGCATCTGGTTATGCCCATTTGAGTTCCTTTCTTCATTTGCGAATAAATCTTATAATTTGAGAGAAATTTTTTTTCCTATGTTTTACCCGTTTTACTTGTCTACCTTCAAAGGAAAAGACGCGAATTCAATAATTTCAGATTTCTTTAATGAAACATGATTATCTCTTAGTTGGAAATTACTTTGTTTTTAATTTTTTTTCGCCCGTTTTACAGGATTTTTTGTGAAAAATCAGAATTCCCGAGTTTTCACTGCGTTTGAAATGCAGTTTAAAATTCCCTGAGTTTTCTAGGTTTTTCTGAGTTTTTCTCTGGGTTTCAAATGCAGTTTAAATTCTCTGAGTTTTTCCAGGTTTTTCACGATCTGCAGTTTGATGGGAACCCTGATAAAGTGTTATAAACAGGACGTAAAGCTAAATGGGCTCGAAAAGTGTTAAATATAAATAAAGGTGCAAACCTATTTACGTTGCCTTTTGGACTTAACAAGTTACGACTGCCGGGAGTTGAACCCACGACCTTTGAGACCAAAGGCCAAAGTCCTACCGCTGAACCTTCACGGCCTAAAACCAAGGCCAACTGAGATAGCAGCTGTGCTACTCGCGCCACTCTAGGCCGGTCAACTTTGAGCAAACCCGGTTTTAGTTTTAAAAAACACTAGCTAAACTAGCTAGACAGACAAGCTATAGCGCCGTCGTATAGGCGCTGTCCAGTACCGTACGACATGATACGAGTACCTCAGGGAATTGATGCCTAATAAAAAGTCAATGTGGGAGGAGCCCTCACTATACGCCAAATCTCACAATTAATCGTTATGCTTCGTTATTCTTCCTCTGTCGTACGCATTTTCCCCGCATTTTCCCTGCGGCGGCACGTCGAGTACCATTCCTCGACAGCGCCTTTAATAGCCCGCAACTTATTGCCGTCCTGTCTGTCCCATAACGTTTGTACAACAATGGATGAAAGCAAAATGAAAGTGGACAAAGGACAAAAAAAAAAAAAATGGGGCGAACCAACGTAAAAGCTGTTAAG
Organism: Lithobius niger; assembly: GCA_023313725.1. Classification (NCBI taxonomy): domain Eukaryota; kingdom Metazoa; phylum Arthropoda; class Chilopoda; order Lithobiomorpha; family Lithobiidae; genus Lithobius; species Lithobius niger. The sequence continues at coordinate 335 of JAHWFP010039692.1, read as the reverse complement.
TCTGAGGTCGAGACTTCGTGAGCATAGGCCTTTTTTTTTTAAATAAACAAACACCGTAGTTTATATCTTCGTTTAGATAAAAAAAAGTCGATAAAAATCTTCGCACTGCAGTTTAATTTCTCTCCATACTTATTTATTATTTTATTTTTCATCATCATCGCACGTGAATACCATAAATCCTCTCTTTGTGGCCGCGTCCACAATTATAGCCGGTCTCTAATTGTAACCGGTTTCTAATTGTAGTCGGTCTCTAATTGTAGCCGATTTCTAATTGTAGTAGGTCTCTATTTGTAGTAGGTCTCTAATTGTAGTAGGTCTCTAATTGTAGTAGGTCT
>JAHWFP010039691.1:0-21420 GCA_023313725.1 Lithobius niger | reverse complement strand
TGCACCTCATTCAGTTTTCTCATTTATGAATTCATTCCTGGCTGAAATTTTGCATTGAGTTTTACAGTTTTTTTTTAATGTCAGCTTCATATATATCTGCTTTGTTAACTGTTCATGAGCTTTGTAACCATAAACATTAGCTTTGTTAACTGTTTTTTTTAATGTCCCTCTGATCGTCCTGCGGCAGATAACCCAGTTAGGGTTCGTGCTCCCTAAAAAAAAAATAACAAACAACACACGGCAGTGTGTCGCCTGTTGAACCTGAGGCTGCTGTGGCAACGTACTAGTTTTGTTTTCAGACTGGGAGATCTTTTGTACATTTCTAGTAATTCAGCTGTGGAGCAAACACCTCTGTCATGCAAACGTCACTGTCGGGCAACTTACCTGTAAGGCAGACGTCACTGTCGGGCAACTCACTTGTCGGGCACACATCACTGTTGGGCAACTCACCTGTCGGGCAAACATCACTGTCGGGCAACTCACCTGTCGGGCAAACACCACTGTCGGGCAACAGACCTGTCGGGAAACTGAAGTCGGGCAAAAGTACCGACGGGCAACTGAGTGTCGGGAAATAGTACTAGACCCGTGAAATCTCTTGATTGGAGCACAAGCATAATTAAGACAACACAAACATAACAAAATGGACCAGACTCAACATTGAAACTTCAGTTCTCATCAAAGTAACTGTATATATGAATTCTGGGCTTTGGTACAAACAGAATACAATGATTTGTCACGACGTGCCATTGAAAGCACGTATTCCCTTTGCCTCTTCTTACCTATGTGAATCGGGGATTTCCTATTTAGTGGGACAGAAGACAATGGTTCGCAACCGATTGGTGATTGAATTTGTGGAGAATGAGCTAAGACTAAAATTAACAAATATTGTACCAAATTTGGAGCAGTTGTGCTCAGAAAAATAAGAACATTGCTCAGACCCAAAAAATGAGTAAAATTTGTGTAACCCCATCTATAATTACAAAGTGCTAAATTTGCATTACCGGTGTGGATGGGCCATGACCCGTTTCCAGTAGTCAAATTTTGAAAAATGGAGTCGCGGTTAAGTAAAGTTTGAAAAACACTGCACTAGGGATCGACCGATACAGAAAAATACCGACCGATCCGCTCCCGATATTTCCCACTCACTCCGACCGATACCGATACAAATTACGATACACCAATAATGCTGAAAAAAAAGTCAACAGGTCAGAAAGTCAAATCATTCGTATCTCCGACCCAAAAAAAATTATTCCATTCCACGCTGCAGATAGGCCTAATTGCAAGAAGCCGACCGTACGCACACGTTAAATACACTGAGCTGCTGTTATGCCCAGATCACTTCGTGGGATACAAGCGGTGCTATGCAGGTTTCTCTCAAGCTAGGCAGAGTAGCCAGTGCGCACGGAAGATGGTCGCATCGGCAAAAATATCTGTAAATAAACACCGATACCGACGCACAAAAAATACCGATGATAAAATCGGTAAATACCTATGATAAAATCGGTAAATACCGATACCGATATTAATATCTGTCTATCCCTACACTGCACTGGTATACTTAAATAATGGCATTTCGCATGGTTCCCAATTGTGTGGAAAACGAGCCAAGGCATAATAAAGTATGTTGTTGAAACATTCAACGAAGTGTTCGTTCAACGACCTTTGGACCGAGATTCGTATCGGTAGAATAACTTTTGATGTAAAGGGTGGTTTTGCTACTAATGCAGTTGGAGTCAGCATGTCCATACCCTTCACGACATCAACACCGTGCAACATGAAAAATACGTCATTTTTTTTTACTGGTTTTAAAGAACTGTTCACCGGATGTCACTAGAAACAACTTTACAATCTTACAAAATTTATATGACTGGGTGGGGGGCGCGCCGGTGGGCATGCCCCCTAGATGCAGCGGCGTTTTAAGAAATTTGACTGCTGAAAGCGTCATTTTTAAAGTCCAAAAATGACTTTTTCCGCCAGTTTGATCAGTATTTTTTTTTCTTTCACCAAACTGGAGGAAAGTCATATTTGGGCTTTATAAATGGCGCTTTCAGCTGTCAAATTTCTTAAAACGCCGTTGATTCTTGGGGTTGGGGGGGGGGGCATGCCCTTTAAGACGTAAAAATTTATGATCCTCAAACCCCACGTCATCATCCAAAAACTCCATGACCCCAAATTTCCTCTGCCCCTTCACCTCCCCGAGATACAGAATGCCACGATAGCTGAAAACCAAAGCTGCCTATGGACGAGAGCAAAAGACACACGACTGCACTCTGTTTGGTTTCAAAGATCTTAGAACACACAAAAAGGGGGGAAAAAAACAAAGCCCACTTTTAGTAGTACAATTATGACAATAAACAAATAAACACTCGTCGTAGCATTCGTAGAGTGTAGTGCAAACCAGTGTGCGGCTACTAGACGAAGAAAAATAATTTGTTTTCATGTGGCCGGGAATCGAACCTGGCACTCCGTTATCTCCCCCTCCCCCTCCTCCCCGCGCTATTACCGGTGAGGTGCTTCAATCCTCTCACGGCAATCGTCACCCTGTACCGTTAGGGCGTTCCTAAATAAGTTGAAGGTCATCATAAATATTTACTAGCACCTGGGCGAAAGAAAGTTAGCGTCAAAACAGAAACCCGGCATTTTAATAGAGATTTGCTTCAATCAGAAATGCGACGTTCACACAAGAGAAAACGCTACTGCGGTATATCGGCTGTTATAATCCACCCAAAGCCAAAACTGGTATAAGAGAAGCTGCCAAAAGTTTCCAGAAAGGGTATGCCTTTGCAAGTTGTGATATCATTCAACCAAGGAAAGGCCGCCAAGGTTAGGGCACGTTTACACAACCACTCGCTTTTGCATTCTCGCAGCTAGAAGCTAGAAATCACCTCAAATTCCAACATGGCGGCGGTTTTATGTCTGCCGCCTCGCAACGAAAACAGCAAATAACGTGAGTTCAGAAGCGTTTGGGAAAATTGTTTCGTCATGAGGAATTCTTTATATTATTAGCACGGATTATAAGACTGCAAGTATTTACTCAAACGATGTCGGATTTAACTAATCCATTTAGCGTTGTTACCACGGCAATGTCACCTTTGCCATCGCGATTGAGTTCTGGCTGCGAGAATGCAAAGGCGAGTCGTTGCGTAAACGCGCCCTTAATCCCATTAGCCAAGTTAATCGCACCAACTAACACTTCGAAAGTTAAATAAAAACTAGAAGGTTGCTACCCGCGGTGGCAATCTTCATCAAGTTTTCATTCAACGTCCAAAGTACTGTTAGTTTATGGGACTTGGGCCAAGGGTTTACGTGACGGCCAATCTCTGATGTTTATACCCGAAAAGCAGGCAACCACAAGTAAATGAAGAGAAGAGGAACATGAGAAAGCAAAACGGAGAAGAGTGAAGATAAAGAGGAAATGACGGGAAGAGAAAGCAAAGGATGATAAGCTGATGACATTTGCGAGAAGAGTCATCCGGTCTACTTTTTTCTTTCTTTTTCTTATCACCCGGTGAATTAAACGTCTTTTCTTAAAAGTTCAGAAGTTTTGTAATAATGTCACAATGATGATGTTGTAGAGAGCATTTGGAAGATGGATCACGTTTATCCTGCATATACACGAAGCCGTCATCCTCGTCGTTTCAGGCGGTTATTTTTGCAAAACATTACCAACAAACCCATCACGAACAAGATTTTTGCCGGCCATGAACGAGAGCGCCATTCATAGTCGTTTCGGGGACGCAATTACTGAGTTTCGGTATCGGTATCGGTATTCGTCATGGGAAGTGAGTTTGCTTATCATAGTTTAGCACCATTCTAAACCAGGGACTTTCCAAAAGATGAAAACTGCAGCTAAGTTGCGTATTTACGATGCAAATTTATTATCTTTTTCTTTGTTGCACAAACTTGGAGACAAACCATCTCAAAATGGGTAAACACATCAAGCGCAACGGTTTACTATACTAGAAAAAATCATTTGTTCAGAATATATTGACAGATAAGCATACCGACAGACCAAACATTTCAAGTTAAATAGCAAGTCTTTGTTGCCCTATCACGTTCGGCCAAATACGAATAAGAACCTGTTACATCCATCGAAATTTTATTACCGAAGGACGGTTCACTTCCAAAACTTTATTACTTGACTTTGCAACTATTTGATCGAAAAAACTACATTTAAAGTATGTACCTGAACGTAATAACGACACTAGCCCAACAATAAATAAATTTAGTTAAGATTTTGATATCATTTTGAGGACACTATACGTCTAAACTCACTTTTAGACGTTAATATCTTGTGGACGTTATTATTTACTCGTTTAAAGCGCAATGCTTTTTAATCTACCTTTTCAACCGTGAAATAACCAACGAAATTATAATTTACAGTGATTTGTTTATGTAGATTTAACTATTGCATTAAATATTTCATCGCATTGTGCTTTATTTCCTATCTAATGGCAATAATACATCCTCTCTGTAATGGAATCCTGTCTTCAACCGTGTAACTTTCATAGCGTGTCCCGGAAGTATTTATTATCGCCTTGGAGAATGGCTCACCCTTCCGCAGTTCGTTGGTTTGAATCCCGGTCACGACACCTTACAAGTCCCTAATAAAGACTTACCGAAGCTTGTCCAGTTTTAGTGCACGATTTTCGGTGTTATGATATTTTGTATCCTTACTCATGTACAATTTGCAGTTGTCAGTGAGCATTAGCGTAACATCGTCAAGTATTTTTTATATTTTTATTAATCACATTAAGAATAGGCTAGGCGACTGGCTTGCTGGCTGCGTAACGCTCCCAGGATGCCATGCGAGAAGTTGGGAAATACATAGTGACGCCTAGTGCGCGCTTCACGTTAGGGGGAGGCCGCTGGGAAGAGGGAGGCCTGTATGCGAAGTACGTCGTAGATTTTAGAATATGCGCAGAGGGAGTGTTTACACGCAAACTAAATCCCACGGGTGGTTATTGCGTCACGTTTTTAAGACCGAAAGCAACAAAATGGTGGATTTTCAGAACGTAAATTTTCCAACGACTGAAGATCATAAAGGTACGTCAGATAGTTCTTGAACGAATCATGTTTTTACTGCTAAAACTTCAGCTTTTTCATGTTTCTATTCGAGTGCGGCGATTTGGGAGAGTGATGGGGGGGAGACAGAAGAAGAGGGAACGGAAAGGTGGGAATTGGGGTAGTTAAGGCATCTCTGTCTCATAAACTTTGGGGGGAGGGAAAGGGGACTGGAGGGAGATATAATTGGGTAAGCAACGTTGTATCCAAAGGTCTTTATTGTAGTGTTGTTCACTAAGTAATTTTTAAAATGAAAGAATGTGGAGTGGACCGAGGGGGGGGGGGAGTAAGTCAAGACCAACAAAAAAAAGAGCCACGTCAATTTAGTATTATTATAAAGTAAATAATTCACCCGTCTTTAGACGCGCTGTAAACTATTGTCTTATTAGTAAAGTGTGCTTTTTATACACAAATGCGTACGGTTGTTTTAAAATCAATAGCAGTTTCATTTCTATTCTTGATATAACTCCCACAATATTTTACACCATTACCAAAAAAGGAAAAAATTTTTTTTAAAGAAAACCTGGCGAATATAAAGTTTCCTCTCTCGTACGTGATTTTCGTAAGTTAGGGTATAATTCAGTTAGAGATAATTGGATCCTTTCCCCAACGTCCCCGCTCGCCCCATCTTCAGTTTTTTGACTCCGGAATCCGCCAGCAGATATGCAAACGATTTCCTTATCACGCGCAGCTTTAAGGAGGGAAAAAAAAAAAGTTCTATTCCAGAAAAATAAAAGTAAGAGAAAAGTCCTTCTCTATTTCAGCCAATCAGCGAAGACCCTTAAAAGAATAATGAGGGGGATAACATTCACAGAAAGATAATTTTTTTCTTCTTCGTCGTGGTTTGTTGGTTTGCTTCGAAGTTCGAAGGCCCATTATACGACAACCTTTTATTAACCTTCGACCTTTGCTGCATAATTGCAGTCTTACAGTCTTCTGTACAGCGGAAATGGCTGAGAAGATACAGCAATGACTTTGTCCGTTTGTTGCCTTTTTTAACTCCAAAACGGTACCAGATGGAGACAAACAGTTTCTATACCATTAGATTCGGCTACCAAAAGTTAGCTAAAGGTACATTCTGCCTGCCTTATAACAGCCACGCGCCGATCGCCACATGCGCATGTTACCAACGCACCGTTTTGCGAGACTCTGCATAGTAATCCAAGGCCAACTAAGATATATAGACGAAACAGCATGAATGCAAAAATTGGTCGGCGCAAATCGGAATGATTATCGCATTTTAACATCTCACTTTATGATTTTTTAGGCTAGTATCTTATAATTTTTTTTTCGGCGATCTTAGTAAGTAAGTAAGTTTATTACAATAAACAATTGCAGTAATACAATACAGTATGTGCCCACATCCCACAAGAGCTGATGCCCGCGTGTGGCATGTACGGTACCATACAAGAAATTATAAAACAAAACATTGTATAAAAAGAAAAAGTCGCTGCAAAACTTAAATTACAACATGTAATTATAATAAAATTATTTAACTATAAACGAATTATAAAATAATGGGAAGGTAATGGATTGACAAGGTAAGACATACTTATTGCGAAAGAAAGTTTAGCTTAAAATCTTGAATAACTTTTCTATAGAGTCAGTACTTAAGCCCAGTTGCCATTTATAATACAAGGATTTTTGGAATGGATAAATCTCAACAATTTCTTTTAAGTTGTTTGGTATACTATTGTATAGCTTGCTGCCAAGGAAATAGCTGCATTTATGTAATCTTTCTTTATTTACTTTAGGCTGGATAACGTAGTTGTTCGATTCACTCCTAGTGTGGTAGTTCGTTAGTAAACGAGTTGTAGCATGACCTCCGAAAACGAATTATAACTCGATGCGCATATAAATGGCGAACTGGGTAGCGAATGGGCATGGAAAAATAGGTAGCGAATGTTCATTTTGTTTTTTTTAGATCTATTGGCGTGAATAATTTTAATTTTTACCGCGATAGTCCTTTAAATTTGATCTCATGGTAATTATTGTTAGCAAACGATAAAAAATTAGTACATACACACACACACACACACACACACACACACACACCCACACACACACACACACACACACACACAGATGAAACGTCAAGGCTATTGTAAGCGCGCAAAGGATCATTTAATCGCAGGATGCTAATAAATATAGTTCCCAATATTCAACAGAAAATCTCCTAGACGACACATTTTAAAACGGATTTTTAGCAAGGAATTAACTAACGGTAAGTAAATAGACCTTCTGGGCCATACCTGATGCGGTGGATCGAGAAACATGGCGTTGGGAGGAATGTACTTTCAAGAAACACAGCAATTTAAAAAAGTCGTTACTTCTTTATACCTTATAGGCTTTCTCGATGTAACTCAATGAAATAATAACATTTGAACGTCGCATTTAAACACTACAGGAAGACACGCAACCGTAAAACACCATCCGTGCGTAGTACGGGCTTCAGCTAGTAGCAAATATTTTTCAAAAAATTAACATAAAAATTCAGGGTCTGCATACTTTACGGAACGCCGTCGACGTCAGTGCCTAGAATTTTTGAAAGTCGCCGCTGCCCTCCGAATATTAGCGCGGCGATTTACGTCTCCACCGCCGCCGAAGATTTGTTTGTCTGCGCACACCTCTCATTAGTAGACGAAACCTACTGTAAACAGTTTAGCTTCCGTGGCGCGGAGGTGTGCTTCTACAAAGCTAGTCAGTGACTTAAAAAAAAAACGGATGATGACATCAATCCATGGGTCCAAAGTCTCTCTTTTTAACCGCATTGTCTTCAATTGCGCAGAAACAACCAGTTCGAATATATCTGAAATGTTGAGTTTATTTGGCTTCAAATAAAACAAACAACAAACAAAACAAACAAAATAATACCATTAAAAAATAGGAAATAAGAAACATTTAATTTTCGTCTGTCAGCCGGGGAAAAATATGGGTTGGTCTCCAATGAAAAATAAAATGAATTGCCCTCCCCCTCCCCGACTTCCCAACCAAACAACAAATAATATTAAAAATTATAAAGTAGAAAACTTGGAGGAAACCTAATTCGGAATTGCAGACAAAAAAAAAGCACTGTTGTTGGAAAAGACGGGAAGGGGGGAATTATTTATCAAAGCAGCCCGAAGGTTTGGAGTTGAAGCGCCGTCTCTTTTTCGAGCCGACTTTTTTCTTCTTCCGTTTCTTTTCCGTACCCGAAGCAGGAAATCTTTCTCTTTTTTTTTCTCCCTTTCAAAACGGAACAAACTTCCGACGCAAGAAGAAATCGTACCACCGTAAGAGCACAATGGAGCCAAGAATGTGAACTAATAAGGACGACAAGTGAGCAGCAATAATGACGGAAAATTGGCCAGTCATCATGAGTTCCGAGAATTGAACCTGAGTGTTTTGATTGGGCCTCGGCTTTGCATTAGACCACCATGCTAACTTTACGCTGTCAAAATCGTTGTTCACTTGCCTTTTAAATTAACAGTTCAGTTTGAGTTGTCCAGTCTGAGTTTATTTTCACTGCAACGTATCAGTCACGGAAGTGACGTATCTAAATGACACAAGAGCAGATGTCTGCATTTGGGTTAAATGCACACAAAGTGAAAAAATAAAATAACAAAAACGAGAAAAAATTCCAACATTCGAAAACAGGTTTACTTGCGAGAAATCATGGAAAAAATGTACATTACAAATAAAACCGTCAAGTGTGCCGTAAAATAAGGGTTTTTAAGTTTCACTTTACTTGTTAAAATGTACACGGACAAAAAGTGATGATTTTTAATTGAAATAAGCAAATGTACAATTGAGAAAATTGCATCTGTTTTAGTGCTATTGTGCTTTACGATTGATATTATATGATCCGCAAAGCACAACCGCGCTTAAACATCTGCAATTTTCTCAATTGTACATTTGCTTCTTTCAAGTAATCATCATTAGTTTAGATCCGTGTACATTTCAACAAGTACGTGAAACTTCAATCATATAACCTTTTTTTTTACGAAGAAGGGACAAAACATGAATAACCACAGAAAACAAGAATAGCACAATCATACTGTGCCGAAAGAAGCGGGGAAAGTAACAGTTTTTAAACACGATACCGGAAAATTCAATTTTGAAAAAGTTAAAACGTCAGTGTGAAACAAAATTTTGCCATAGGCGGTGCCTAAACTTCAACCCTTTGGCCCAAGTATATGAAGGAAAGAGGAAAACCAGCCACACAGCGAAAATTACACAATAAAACATAGCGTAGCACAGTAAGCCACCTTTATGCACTTACGTTTCGTTAGGCTGGCAAGACCTGGATTCGAACTGACAACCCGATCCGTCCGTAAATCACTGAAATAACGCCTTTATGGACATGCACGCTCCTCCACCGGCGTAAAGATGACTTACCGAACTCGTTATTAAGATCAGAGGAGTATAAAGGGCTCCACTCGACCGAGAATGCTTGCGACCACAGACACTGGAGAAGAAATGCAAATAAATACATAGGCTAGACGAAGGATTAAATAAATATACACAAATCGGTGTAAATCATATAAAGGAAAGAGGAAAGAGGGCACTTTTGCGCAACGACTTGCCTTTGTATTCTCGCAGCTAGAATTTAATCGCGGTGGCAAAGGTGTCATTGCCATGGTAACAACGCTACCCGGATTAGCTAAATCCGACATCGTTTGAAGGAATGCTTGGATTTTGATAATCCGTGACAATAAGATAAAGATTTCCCCCTGATGAAACAAATTTCCCAGTCACTTCTGAACTCAGATATTCACTGTTTTCGTCCATTAAGTTGGCGACTGTTTTGGTGTGTTGATATCACTCTTTTGAAGGGCCGAACCATACGGAACTTGGCAGCCCCTTTTACCAGTTTTGGTTTTTGATATGATATCAGTCCTTTTTTTTCTAATTGTGTATTAGACTCAACTCCACTACCGCGTAGATGTGTAATAAAGTGGCACGTCAACAAGAAATTGGTTTGCAACACTTTGTTACTACCTTTTGCCTAGAGGCCGAAACATTCTCAACTTAGTCACCTTTTTATAGGTTTTTGGTTTGGTTTTAATTTTCTTGTAATTTGTTTTATTTCGTTAGTTTTGGTGTGTTGATATAATTCCTTTGAAGGGCCGAACCACTCTCAACTTGGTAGCCTCTTCACCAGTTTTGGGCTTTGTTTATGTTACTTTGTTTTTACAGTTGGTTTATTTTTCGTGAATTGGACGTAAATACAATTTCTTTGGCAACGTTGTTTAGATTTATCGTGCTACACTAGTGTGTGTCTGGGCACGCACGTCAGTATACACGTTGTCATTGTCCGAACTTTGGCCGTCCAATGAGAGACGATGCCGACAATACTAACAATGGTTATAACAATATTTTCGTACTTACGCGCCATCCCACGCCATCCGTGTTACACCCCTAGGCTCCAAACCATAAAAGGTACGCAGTTCGTATCGTACTGCAGCCATTCGTTCAATTTCATAGCTGGAAGCCTTCCCGTTATCTCGGTATCGATGAATAATCACCCTATGGAAATTAACATGGGGGTGAGAACTAGAATTAGTTAGCTAGCTATAAGAGCGCGTTTACGCAACGGCTCGCCTTTGCATTCTCGCAGCTAGAAATCATCTGAAATTCCAATATGGCGGCGGTTTTAGCTATGTCGACTCGCAATGAAAACACTGAATAATCCGAGTTCGGAAGCGGCTGTGAAAATTTCGTCAGGAGGAATTCTTTATCTTACTGTCGTCGAATTTATCCAAACCAGATAGCTTAGTTACCATGGCAACGACAACTTTGCCATTGTGATTAAATTCTAGCTGCGAGAATGCAAAGGCGAGTACTTGCGTAAACCCGGCCTAAGGGCACGTTTACGCAACCACTCGGTTTTGCATTCTCGCAGCTAAAAGCTAGAAATCACCTCAAATTCCAACATGATGGCGGTTTTATGTCTGCCGCCACGCAACAAAAACAGCCAATAACGTGAGTTCAGAAGCTTGGGAAAATTGTTTCGTCATGAGGAATTCTTTATAATATTGGCACGGATTATAAGACTGCAAGTATTTACTCAAACGATGTCGGATTTAGCTAATCCATTTAGCGTTTTTACCATGGCAATGTCACCTTTCCCATCGCGATTGAGTTCTAGCTGCGAGAATGCAAATGCGAATTGGTGCATAAACGCGCCCTAATAGTAGCTAGCTAGTAGCTAGTTACACATTTGCAACGTTATTGAGGGTCAGATTTTGCATTGAAAGCAGCTTAGCTGGCTTTCCTACACGAGTTAATTTTTGTCAGGCGGGATCATTGCTCTTGATTTCAAAACAATTTAAGCTTTTGTACCGCATTATTATTTTCCCCCAAGTACCTGAAATGTGCCCAACTATGCTTCAAGATATAAGACACTGACGCTATGGCGCCGCGCTACAATGGTTTACAACCTCGACAATTGAATTGATGTGATGTTTGTTGTGATGATTGTTGCCTAACTTGGCGCGACACACTAGCGTGTGTCTAAATTTGGTACCAGCATCAGCATGTAATATTTCTAATGATTCTAGGGCAACCGTTCTCAAAATTTTCCCTGAATTTTCCCTGACTTTCTGCTTAGTTTGGATTTTCCGTGACTTTCCCCTGACTTTTTTCACCTATTTGCCTTTAACACGACTTTTCCAGGTCCCGCAAGAACCCAAGCTTTTATGCAGCTTTTCTTTAGTAACTTTAGGCTGAATGACAAAACTATTATATTCACTCCTCGTGTGGCAGTTGGTTACAAAACGAGTTGCAGCGTGTATATTAATTCTGCTGAAGTTAATTAAAACTCTGTAAACATACAAATGGCGGACTGGCAGGATTCCCAGCTGTTGAAAGAGTTGGTTGGAATGAATGATCACGCTGTTTTTTTAAAGTAATTTATACGAAAAATTTTCTTTCGGAGCTCGATAACAGGAGCAATATTAGCATTCATGAAAGTTCCACCCCGGCATGTAATCGAGTATTGAAACTGACTGTCCCACGTAAAAATAAAATAATTTTTAAGCATTTTTAATGAAACATTAAGATAGTACATTTTGCAGAAGAGTGCAGGATTTTAAGTGCATCTCGCAGGCTCATAGGTAGGGAGTGGCCGCAGAGGTCCCCCCACCCCACCCAAAAAATCTTTATATATAATTACACAAAATCCGCAAGGCAGCCAGCAGCAGCCAGCAGCAGCTGCAAGCAGGACATACGAAGCAGTCATCTGCATCTGCAGCGCAGCCAGCAGGACATACGATGCCATCTACCGACCAAGGCTGAGATAGTAGCTGCGCCCAGAACGCAACGTCCAGCAGCGCGAACATACGATGCCATCTACCGACCGAACGGCAACTTAATGGGGGGGGGGGGGGCAGACGGGGGGGGGGGAAGGGGAGTGAGACGACGCGGAATGAGCGAGCGACTCCGCTAGTTCTGTATAATTTCGCAGCTAAAGTATCTCTATGCTGTCCAGGATTGAAGTACGAAAGAGACCGTACGGTTCCGAAATTGAACAGAAACATTTGCGTTTTTAATGGTCTCTGAATCAATGAAAATTAAGTTAGAGCATGCTGTTGCTATGAAATATCTCAAATAATAACTACGTGTCAGTTTGGCCACACTTAAGTAGGTTTCATTATTTTTACTTCGCTGAACGCCTACCTAACTCGAAGGACAGCATCACCACCATTCAAAAGGGGTCCATACCGTCGCCTTAGGACGTCTCCTATACGGCAGTGACACAACGTAGCATTATTGTCTATAACTCTATGCTGGAGTCTTAATGGGTTAGCTGCAAGGGGCACTGCGGAGAGAAATAGAAGGGCGTCATACTGAAACCGATGCTGTTAAGAGTGATTTCTTAGACCTAAAACGCACGATTTTTGTTGTTGGAGAAAACAACGTTATTTTAAGCCTAAGAAATTCGCTCTTCCGTTTTTTTCCCCTCCATTTTTATGTAGTGCACCTTGTAGTTATGCCCTCCAAAACCCATACTGCTGCCAATATGGCGGCAAATGTCACTGCTCTATAGCTGGCTGCGGGCCTGTTTTAAGTTGCGTCCTTTTGTTTTACCGGCCGCCCTATTACATCTTCGGTCAGCTTTAAAATGAGAGTCGGGCGATGGGGGGCCGACCGAGGCCCTTCATCAGACGGAGGTTGGCCACCAGAACCGCGAAACGAAACCGTATCAAAGCCGACCAGTAATCGGATCACGGACTTCTTATCGGATTGAGCACCGAGAAATTCTGTAATTTCGTCACTAATCTTGTAGCGCGTGTAGAGGATGGGCGATAGCGAATTCTGCAAAGCCTCTTGGTTCTCTGCGTGTCGGTTGCTTCCTCCCTTTTCCGCCAAAAATAAAGATAAAAACTAAAAAAAAATAAATAAATAAAACTAAATAAAGAACGTGTGTACAGCTAGAAAATAAAAAAAAGGCTGACAATAAATTCAAGTGTTCTGCAAACCACAGAAAATGATTTTTTTTTATTTACGCGCGGTGCGAAGCAGAACAAGGGAACTTTTCATCCTATGCTGATGTTTGTCTGTCGTCTGTCTGTTCGTTCGTAGTTTGATGTGCACCTACACTCTGAAGACGATGTGTACTGACAGTACACATGAATGTGTGCTTTCTCAGCCTCCACACGTGTTGTGTACTGGCAGTACACAGTCTGTGCAGCGATAGTACACATTCTCGTCACCGCTTGTGTACTACCAGTGCACAAACTGTGTGCTCTCAGTGCACAGTTCGTGTGGAGGCTGAGAAAGTACACATCGTCTTCACAATGTAGCCAAAGCGGTAAAGCATCACAACTAGCGAACGCCTAGCCAATGCTCACATAAAGCATCACAAATGGGCATGGGATTTTCGATGATTTTATCATCAAATATCTACATAATTTAAAACGGGCAGATGCTACTGCCAGTAGAAAATATGCTGGTAACAAGACGCTTAAAAACACTGCTGCCAGTAAGTCCTATTTCATGTATACTGTAAGAGTGGTGTACTACAACAATAAAATTAGAACAGGATAGCGTGGGAAGGGCAGACGCTTTCCTTCCAATGGAGGAATCGGGAGGGGGGAGACCTCTGGTTCCTCTAAGAGTGCGTAGTCTGAACTGCGGAGCGCCAAGCTTTGTGTGGAAACGACAAACTTCCTAAAGCCTCCCCAATCCGAGCTCCCGGAAACTCATTGCCGGACTACACAAAGAATAAAAGTCCAACAGTTCGCAGTCAGAACTGTGGATGGGCACTCGTCGCGCGGATTTCTTTCTTTAGAACATTTTATTTTAGTTTCATAGCTCTGCGACGAAGTGCAGGATCAACATAATAATAATAATAATAATAATAATAGTAAAATAGGCAAATACAACAAATTTTGGATTTTTTTCCTTATGATTTTTTCCTTCGGATTTTTTTCTGCTTGCCAGTTACCACTGAGAAAGGTTGAACAGCTTCTAAACTCGGCTTGACCCTGCAGCCAGACTGTCCAACCTGGTGGTTAGAACACCCAGCCTAGTAAACGGGAAGTCCTGCGTTCGAGTTCCAGTCGGGGCAGTTGTCTTTTATTTCTTTCTCAGATGTGTGTATCTAGTATTCTCGCAAAGCCAGACTTTAATGCAGATTGTTTGCTTCGTTAACCTAGTCTTTTCTTTCCTTTTTTTTTTAATCTTTGTTTAGGTTATTAGGCCTAGTAGTGCGAATCGTGAAGAGGCCTTAATAATTGTGGACCTAGGAGTTGATTTCTGTTTTTAAACTCGGGCTTAGTAGTTCCAGATAATTACGTAAAGTAGAAAGATGGTAAAGGTATCAAATGAAAAAAGTATGCTTTCCAATTCCTGTAAAAAAAAATCGTAAAAATTAAAAAAAAACGAAAAAACTCATAAGTAAAATGAAAAACATGGTTAAAAAATGAAAACTGCCACTAAGGGGAGAGCGAATCAGAATGCAGCATTGTTACAGAGAAGATAGTGGGAAACGAGGGCGTGGAACCTCCTGGTTGCTGGAGGTTTGCGGATCTGGTTGAACCCCTGGAAAGGGGATCTTGGCAAGTCCCCACCAGGACTACCGGCCAGTGTAGCGTCAGAGGCTACCATACTCCCTCAGCGACTATGGGAACTATTCTGGCCAATTTTGGATAATCTTTCTGCCTCAACGATAATCGGAGGTTTCCCTGGTTGGCACATCCCTTTACTACATATTTCTTCTTCTCAAAAAGTCTGGTAATGTTCAAAATTGAGCCGGTTCAGCCACAAGGGCATAAAAATGGTTTCGGCTGACTGAAGGCTCAAAGAAATTAATTAAATAAAAAACCTTTTTATTAGAATGTCAACTCGGTAATTGACGAGATGAAACAAGTGCTTCAACAGATTTATATTGAAAAAAAAATCTCAATAGCGCCAATACACACGTTGGGTTATTTATAAAACTTTCGTCCTCCCAACAATTATTACATGCATGGTAAAAATAACACTAAAACTTGATATTTTGTGGCTCATCGGCGATTAATTTCGGCCACTTTATGAAAAGAAACAGTGAAAAACTGATTCCCGGAAAACAAATTCCTGGAAAAAAATCCCCGGGAAAAAATCGCGGTAAAATAGTCCCCGAAAAAAAGATCTCCCGGAAGAATGGTCCCCTGGAAAAAAGATCCCCGAGAGAAAATCCCAAGAAAAAAAATTTCTGGTAAAACGGTCCCAGGAAAAAAAGATCACTGGAAAAAATCCCCGGGTAAAATTCCCCTGAAAAAAATCCCCTGAAAAAATTCCTCCTAACAAATCCCCTGATAAAATTCCGAAATAAGAAAAAAGAATATGATTTCGTGTCACCAAATTGTTCTAAAATGTAATGTGTTTAATTCTAAAGGCATATTTTATCAGTAATAATATAACGAGAGCGTAGTTTTTTATCGATAAATTTTCTTAATCACGAGTTGTATTCCGAAGCTGAAAAAATACCGAGCGCTTGTGCGAGGAATTTTTATCAGCTTGGGAATGTAACGAGTGATTGAGAAAATTTATCGATACTTAAACTACGCTCGAGTTATATATGAAACGAGAATATACCGTCTCTCTTAAACATCAACTTTAAAATAAAACCTCAACTTACATAACGCGGCCTAGTTGTACTGCAGTGGTTTCTCGTTTGAACTCACAATGCCTGCTTGCACGAAATGATTAAAGCGCACAAACTATTGCCAAATGCACTCACTGGTTCGTTTAGTATCTGTAGGAGTCCTATTTTCTACTGTCGTCTCCATAAATAATGCAGTTTTGTTTCCCCAACTATCTATCACAAACCCAACCGAAACCGAAAGTAACTCCGCGTGAAAGCAGATTGTCAGGATGCTTCAACAAAAGTAAATACGTGTGCTGCTCATAGATTTAAAATAGAATGTGATCCGTAACAATATTAAGTTTTACGACATTTGTTATTAATTTATTCCTACAATTTTCGGTTAATTCAAGTACCGTTTATTATTACGGTTTGGGGCTGCTTCGATCGCCACGCTCTTCGTCGTAGCGGCCATCGGCGATAGGCCTAACCGGAATGTCGTAACGCGCATCGGCGGAAAGGTGACTTCAGTTACTATGGTAATCAAAGATTGAACACACATCGCCGAAACGTGAAATAATGTGTCAGTTGACTATCAGGTACGTTGCTTACGTATAGAAATTGGTTTAGACCTAGCCTACCTCATGCAGTTCTTTCGTACTTAATTCATGCAGCGTAAGCCACGATACAGGACGAGTCGAACGTTAATTCAAGATGGAGGGATGATGCCGACGGTTTAAGCTGATAAAATACCGCGTGGTCGTTTAACCGGTGTTAAGGAGGCGTGGTTGGCTGGTGGCTGCCTTTTTTTTTTTTAGCTTCCTATTGGTTAATGGCCGTTATATACTTATGAAGGTATATTCTCATTAGTAAAATGATAGTACACAACGCTCAATTATATTTTTAAAAAAAGATTTCACCAGAATATGAAAATTACATCACCCATCACCATGCTCATTGCCGAATATTTTGGGCCACTGCATAAAGAAAATTCTCAACTGTGATGCGTTCTTGTACGTACTGCTGACATGGACGTTTAAGCCGGTTTTGCAAAGCGACGTAGTAGTTCTTCTTTTTGCCAAGAAGTTTTTCATTTGTGTTAGAGCATACAAAGAAAAGTCCAGGAGTTGGGCCTTGCAAGTATCTACCGTGAGGATGAACATTTCAGTGAGTTTTGTGGTATTTTAGATTGCTTAGCATGTTTGCCCCTTGATGACGTGCCAGAAGGGATGGATTACATAAAACGTAACACGCCTGAAAACGCTCAAAAACTTGCGCAATACTTTGACGCTGTTTACGTAACCCGCCCATATCGAAGAGTAGGAAATGCCAGTAATGGAGGACCAATTAGGATGCGCACGACGCCACCCCTTCCCATCAAATGTGGGAAATGTCCACGATGTAACCGTTGCAGATGTTGAGAGAACAAATAACCAGTGTGAACGCTGGAATCAACGTTTTTTGAATTTGGTGGGACATAAGCATCCAACGATATTTATTTTAATAAAAAAAATGCAGTGTGAACTAGCTTCTGACGAAACAAAATTAGCTCAAGTTCGTGTTGGAGAAGTAACCAAGCAAAAAAAAAGAACTTCTACGTCGCTTTGCAAAACCGGCTTAAACGTCTGTGTCAGCAGTATGTACAAGAATACATCACAGTTGAGAATATTCTGCATGCAGTGGCCATAAAATAATCGACAACGAGGATGGCGATGGGTGGTGAAATTTTGAGATTCTGGTGAAATCTTTAAAAAAAAACATAATTGAGCGTTGTGTACCATCATTTTACTGATCATAAAATATGCCTTTAGAATTAAATACATTACATTTCAGAACAATTTGGCGATACGAACTCATCTTCTTGTTTTCTTATTTCAGAATTTTATCAGGGGATTTGTTTGGAGGATTTTTTCAGGGAATTTTTTCAGGGGATTTTTTTCTCCCGGGATTTTTTTTCCTGGGACCGTTTTACAAGGGATTATTCTTACTGTGATTTTTTTTCGGGGATCTTTTTTCCAGGGGGCCATTCTTCCGAGGGATTTTTTTTTCCGGAGACTATTTTACGGGATTTTTTTCCGGGGATTATTTTCCAGGGATTTTTTCCGGCCCCCCCAAAAAAACACACTTTCATTATTGTAAAAAAACCACACCTTAAGTGTACGGAATAACGAAGGTGTAGTATTTTACTGTTTCCTTTGATAAAGTGGCCGAAATTTACCGCCAACTGAGCCACGAAATGTCAAGATTTAGTGTTATTTTTACCATGCATATAATATAATGGTTGGTACGACGAAGATTTTATAATTAATCCAGTGTTTGCATTAGCGCTGTTGAGTGAGGCTTTTTACAATATAAAACTTTGCGATTCGCAGCGGTTTCGTCTGTCAGCCTGTGACACGCACGCAACCTCCTTGCAGTGCATGCTGGGTTTCTGGTCCCAGTGTTCGAGCGCTTCGAGCTATGGCTGCCGTTTGTGCTGAAAAAGGCCGGTCCCAACCTGGGTATGGATTGAGTGCATAGTCGCTAGTGAGACGAGAGAGCCTAGTGAGATTCACATGTCGATAGTAGCATGTCAAAGATTCTGGCTTTTCCACTTGGGTCTCCCTCGCTAAATTGTCCATCTCGTCTTCTTGGGTCTGATAAGTCGGTTTGGGTTCGGAGGTAAACAAGCGAATGCAGCGACTACCTAGTCGCAGCCGAACTTTTGAGCACTTCCGCCACTTTTGGCCCACTTCCGCTTCATACCGCCATTTTTTTATTTTATTTTATTAGTTTTTGTAATTTACGGACGCTGAATCTAATGGTGGAAACCGTTTGTCTCTATCTGGTACCGTTCCATAGATGATGAGCTCACTTGTCGGCTACTTCCAGCTAATTATGGGCCACTTTCGATTCACACTTCCGGTTTTTTTTATATTCCTATTAACAAAGTTTTGGACGCTGAATCTGATGGTGCAAACAGTCTGTCTCTATCTGGTTCCGTTCCATAGATGATGGGCTCACTTGTCGGCCACTTCCGGCTACTTATAGGCCACTTCCGATTCACACTTCCGGTTTTTTTAATATTCCTTTTAACTAAGTTTTGGACGCTGAATCTAATGGTGCAAACCGTTTGTCTCTATCTGGTACCGTTCCACAGATGATGGGCTCACTTGCCGGCCACTTCCGGCTACTTATGAGCCACTTCCGCTTCATACTTCCGGTGTTTTTTATCTTCCTTTTTACTATGTTTTGGACGCTGATTCTAATGGTGAAAACCGTTTGTTGTTATCTGGTATCGTTCCACAAATGATGGGCTCACTTGTCGGCCACTTTCGGCTACTTATGGGCCACTTCCGATTCGCACTTCCGGTTTTTTTTTTAATTCCTTTTAACTAAGTTTTGGACGCTGAATGTAATGGTGCAAA
Organism: Lithobius niger; assembly: GCA_023313725.1. Lineage (NCBI taxonomy): Eukaryota > Metazoa > Arthropoda > Chilopoda > Lithobiomorpha > Lithobiidae > Lithobius > Lithobius niger. The sequence goes on along the minus strand of JAHWFP010039691.1, from coordinate 1,899 downwards.
CAGTTTATCTCTATCTGGTACCGTTTCAGAGTTGAAAAAGGCGACTTATGGCTGGATAGAGTGACGGACGGACAAAGTCGTTGCTATAGTATTCTTAGCCTTTTCGGCTGCACAGAAGACTAAAGCAAACAAACAAAACAAACTGATTAACAATTATCCATTTTATTGTTAAAGGTAAAAGGAGGGTCAGTTTGTAACTGATAGGCTTATTCTAGTTATAGGGGCACTTGGGTCAACATTGAACACCGGCTTGCATAGCTTTTTTAATAGCTTACAGCTGTTGTTGGAGAAATACGGAGGGCTACCCTAGTTAATACTAATAAGAACTAGGGCAGCCCTCCTTATAAGGCCGGTTTTATAGAGCATTGTTGTGATTTCCCGTTAGCAGGGACCCAAGCTTTCCTTAGATTTAGTTAGATCCAGGGTTAAGAGACATAGAGGCCTAGATCCCATTTGCATGAAAATATTGTGACTGGAAAAATACATGACGTCACCAGTACTGTGCACCTCTGTTGAAAACACAGTTCGGATCATTACTTATACAGACAATTCGGTTTGATAGACATACAAACAAACAAAAGAATTAAGATTATTGGGATTCCCACTGCGGACTTCAACAGAATAAGGTTTATCGGGATTCCGGCCATTTCGGACGTCAATACCATTGCGGACACACCAACAAACAAACAAACAAATCGTACGATGTTAGTTATATAGACTAGGGCAGCCCCCAATATATTTACGGTTTCATAGAGCATTGTTATGATTTCGCATTTGGATTAAAATAATCTGATTTCCCATTAGCAGTCGCCCTAGCTTTTATTAGATTTAGTTAGATCAAGGGTTAAGAGACAAAGAGGCCTAGATCCCGTTTGCATGAAAATATTGTGACGTCATCCGTACAGTGCCTCTTTGTTGAGAACACAATTCGAATCACTAGTACTACAGATAATTCTATTTGATAGACATACAAATAAACGACGTCAATAGAATACGGATTGTCGAAATTCCCACTGCGGACGGAACGTTTCCTTTGGCTGGGCGCTCTACAACTACTTTTCTCTGCGGACGGGACGTGAATATCGCGAATATAGGCACAAACAAACAAATATTACGATCTTAGTTATATAGATTACCGTTAAAATTGCGCATTAAACATGTGTTATTTTTCTTACTGGTATTGAATAAAAATAAAAACAACAATAATTTGAATTTCGACTAAGCGCCATGCTCGGCATCGTAGTTGAGAGGCGGAAACCACAACTAATTCCTAGTTACATTATGTTTCATTCCTTCCAGTCATAATGCTTAATGTCATTAAAACCTTTTCGTTCATTCTTTATTTATTATACCTATTTATTTCCTCGTAAGCGAAGGTATGTACAACACAACAGCGGATTAAACGAGTTAATAATTCCTAAAATTGCGGTATACATTTTCGGTTCCGACTTTCCAGTCTCCTTGAAATAGATCGGCGCAGAGAGGTCGGCTTCCCACCACAGCTGCGATGCTGTGCACACTAATTCCTCTGGGCGGAGCTTTCCTTGTGAAACCGTTTTCTGAGCACAGGCCAGAAATAAAGACAAATTTTGAAATCAACAAAAGGTACAAATATTAAAGTATTAGAAATAGCCCAACAAAACTGAAGACTAAAGGTTGCGGATGTGTTGGGAAAAACATTGCCAGTTAACACAGAGACAGAAGAGCCACAGTCAGGCAAGCTAAGGTTTTGGCCGAGGTTTACCCAGTTAACACAAACAAAAGACAAATGATGCTGCTAAGGAGACACAGAAAATAAAATCCAGGAAAAAATGAGGTTTTGGCCGACACGTTTATCGAGTTAACATAAAAGACAGAAGATGCGACTAAAGAGCCACAGAGAATAAAAGTCAGGCAAAA
>JAHWFP010039689.1:0-32404 GCA_023313725.1 Lithobius niger | reverse complement strand
CTAGCTGTTGTTTGGTTCGTCACGAAATGTTGTTGGATTTGGGGACTATGGTCATTTGCAATTATTAGTGATAATCGTACATACACTGTTTCACTTTGAATCAACTTCGTCTCCGTTCCCAATTTGAAGGAAATCGGACGATGGTAAGCATAATTTCAAAATGGCGGCGATCATAGATTAACAACGACAACGGTACGTCCATTGTTTCATTTGATGTTAGTAAAGGCGGTAGTCTTTACTGTAAGGTTTGACCTCGGTCTCCCATGACCTCGAAATTGACCTCGAAATTTGGAAGCTTAATTTCTCCGCCATCGTTCAACATTTTCCACTGAAATTTAGTATGTAAGTCTTGTGGGACTTGGGGAACACGTTTACCAACTTTTATTAATTTCCGATTCGTTACATTGGAGATCTGGAATTCAGCTGGAATCGTGAGTTTCATTTTTTTCTTAGGTGGTGGTGATGGTAGACTTTGGACACGTTTACACAATGGTCTCTACAGACTAAACCATCTGTCGTAGATTGTTGATTCTTAGCTCATTTGAAAGATCTATTTCCGGAGATGGGCCCTTTATAAAAATAGAAATTTCAATTGGTCGCTCCGTTCGGAGTTACGGAGCCCTGAACGATCCATTTTATTGTTGTACATTATTTTAAACATTGTTTTTATGCAACAGTGCCAATTAGCAAACGCCAGACGGAAAGCGTAAGCAAATGCTAACAATGCTGATGAGCCAACAATTTACCCGCGCGTGAAGCGGAAGCATTATCCTTATTACGAATCGATTTATGTAATGATTTCACGTCATTCTCCCGTGTTAAAGCTAAAGTGTCCGTTGCCGATTTGGCTTGCCGTCCTATATTACAAATACGGACAAAGCCGCTGATAGATAGCTGTGGATAAACCAACTTCCAAAAGAAAGACTTGCACTGAATGCAGTGCCTTTTGCAACGAGTGCAGACAACCAGCTTGGTATGTCAAAGTATCACGAATCAGAAAACAAAAAAGCGTTCGTTAGATGTTTAAGATAAGGTTTAACTGATCCGAAGTGAAACAGCAAAGGAACACAAATAAACTTTCCTGTACTCTCTGAAAACACTGTGTTCTGCTAGAACACATCTGTGTGTACCACCACAGCCAACACACAAGTTGTGTACTAGCAGTACACACTTTGTGTAGCGGTAGAACACATTCTTTCGTACAAAGCATGTGTACTGCCACTATACACAAACTGTGTACTGGTAGTACACAACTCACTGTGTTGGCTGTACCGGTACACACAGATGTGTTCCGTCAGAACACAGCATCTTTCAGAGAGTAAGGTTATACATACCGCAGTGTTCCTGTACTGTTTAGTCCACGTGAAACCTTACTGCTGTATTTAACCATTAGACACGTAAATAAAATCAAAACCATATCCCAACTTTCAAAATTGTGTAAGAATAATGTAGTACATAATATTTGCAACACATTCGCCTAATTTCGGGACTAAATTTTTCATCATCATTCTAGTCCGGTTGTCCCCTTTCCGTTCATCCTATTGATACATACACTAGTTTTTTAAGATTTCGTATTCAAGACTTCAGGACTTGAACGATATTTTCAACGATATTTCCAGGATTTCAAAGTGTCACACGAACCCTGAATTAGTTAATCTGTAGGTCTGTATACTAAGCACACTAAAAGTATGGTTTTACGATTTTTCAGTGATGTCCTGAAAAATTCTACTTTAGCCAAGTAGAATGAACCAATCAGACATATCGTGTTCTAAAGTAAAAACTGTAAAAACATGTGAATACAGCAGTAATGTTTCACGTGGACTAAACAGTACAGGAACACTGCGGTATGTGAAACCTTACAGGAAAGTTTATGTGTGTTCCTTTGCTATTTTGACTTCGGATCAGTTAAACCTTACCTTAAACATCAAACGAACTCGTTTTTGTTTTCTAATCAATTAATAGCTGGGTCGCTTATGTGCTTAATCTGAAAAAAATCGGAATTTTTCCAGAGGCAGACGTAGGTTACAAACGCAGTTACAGTAACACGGAGATTGTAGGAGCGCAAGAAAAAGCAAGAATTGACCTTGAAACTACATAGTTATCTTATCACATCAACAAAAGTGTACGCTATGAGTGTGCAATATAAGTGTCAGGTATAAGTATGCAGTATAAGTTACCCACCTTTGTTGCAACAATGGTGAGCACGTTCACTATTGTTGGAAGTGGCGGGGTTACGGGATTTAGAATGCACACTTACAACAATGAAAACGGCAAAAGTATGGTAATAACAATAAATAATGCATCGCAAAGCTTTTCCAAAGCCGAAAGTCAATTTGTACAACTCTTTCATTGTTGGACCATTGTTGCAGCAGTGGATTTATATCATGAAGAGACAAAGCTGCAACAATGAAACCGTTGACTTACCACTAGTAACAACCACGGCTTGGCGTGGGTTTCTTACTCACGTAAGTAAGAAAACGAAGGTTCTTGCTACTACCGCTAGCAATCTTTACATGTCAATGTTGACGTGTTAATGTTTCCAAAATAATACATTTATTGGCTGAAGAATGACCCGAAGGAAAGAGTTAAAAATTAATTAAACTAAACAAATAAGGCATTTTTATTTGCAGTTATTGAATTTAAAAAAAACGGAGTTGGAGCAAAGAACATTCCCACCAACAATAGTTCGTTATAGTATCACAACAATGGCTCGGTTACTAACAATGGAAATTGTTGTAATATAAATATGTTCGACGATGGTTCGGCAACAATGCGGTAACACTGTCGCTTCATTGCAACACAGGCTCATTCACTAAAGATTCAACACGTCGATGTACAAATATGTCAGACTATGGCGTTCGGCAACAATGCGGTAAGACTTTTGCAAAAGTCTTAACCTTATTGTTGCCGAACGCTATCGTCTAACTGATAATGAAAATTCACCACAGCCAAAGTGGACAGCATTAAGGAATTGAGAGCTGCTTGTCCGTACCAATCGTTAAGTAGCGAAAAGGTACAGTGGTCTTTGAAGGAAACGATCAAGGTTTTCAGTGACAATTCGTGCGTGAATCCGACTTCAGAGTCTTCGTATACCGTTCTAGCACGCAGTCCGTTCCAAACTCGAACAATGCGAATTGAACGAATAATTTTTCTGCAGTCAAGTCGCGCACTACCTACAGCCAGCTTCCAAGGATGTCCACGCGTAAAATGTAAACAAGGCCACCAAATCGAAGAAAGGAAGATCAACACTGTGGTAAGATTTCGCAAGATCTTTTATGTCAGAATTAAATCGAAGCGTTAAGCGCCTAAGTTCAAGGAGCTCAAGAACGGACAAGTCAGGCGTTCGATGTGTGGAATGGTAGTGATCTTCTCATGAACAGGGTCTCCGGTTGAAATCGGGTTACATCCTTCATAAAAACATAAGTCTTATAAGCTTTATCTCTAACTGAAGCCGTCATTAATTGCGTGTACCCTCAATTCCAGAACACCACTGTAATAAAAACCGCTTCTTGCTTGGTGAGCTTAGTTTAAACTTGGGTACATAAGGACCACAACAAAACTAGGTGTTAATGAATTAAAATCATGGTAACAGCACTGTTTTGGGGGAAAAAAGTAATGGTTGGGAGGATGGAGAGCATTTTTAGAGACAGTGTTGTAGTTTGGTGCAAACATACAAAATTGCTCAAGGTCAATTAAAACTAGTCCAGAGAATTTCGGGATGCACGAACCATCATGCTGCCGAACACTTTAGCACGTGGTGTTCTTTGGAAATTAGAAGGGAATTTGTATTGTCCTACTTACGTACCGTAGTATTTCCCAGAAAAAGGTTATGTGTTTTTGGCTGCACAGAGTAAGAAGAGTGTAAGCATACGGTCTGGCGCAAATTGAATTTGACTTTTTCTTAATGCAGAAACGGAAATACTTATCAACGGAAGCATTGAGTAACTAAGTCACCTCAAAGGCGAAGTTGTAAGGTTAAAAAAAGGTTAATTGGTAGCCTTATCCTGCCTCGTGTTCTATGCTTCGTTCTGTACGGCGACTCCACGGCGAAAAGTGTCTGTGATTATTTTCACAGAGAATCTACGCTATTGGGGCCAAGGTTACTGAGCCAGACTGTATTGAATGTGTTTCACTTCCATTTTTGATTTGATTGTATTTTATACTTCACGTTGGAAAATGTATTTAGGTCTATAGGCTACTTGTCGACATTATTGTTTTAAGTTTTTCTTTAGCCTTGGTGGGCATTTCGGCGACTGGACGATCTAAGTCGAATTGCAATTATGCTGACAAATCTCCGGGTTAGGAAGAATTCGACTCTAGGAGGAATAACTAGTTTTCCCTCGCGTAAAGTATGGGGTACGAAACTAGTTTATACTTTTACAAAATTTTACTCCAAAATTACACACACACGAACATTTTTCTTTATATATATTAGATCACCACTTATAATCATCAGGCCAGCTATACTTATGTACGCATTTTTGCGTGTAGAGAGTGGCTTGAAAGAAAAAAATCAAAGAGGTAAAAAAAAAAATTCAATAATAAAATACCAGCCATATCGTTAATTCTCCCTCCATTGACGTCGATCTATGCTTCATGTAATTTCTTTGATTCCAAGAGAATCACAAAATCGATGTACTGATGATTTCGACGCAGACTAATTGCAATTGTTTCTCACAGTTCGTTCATCACATTCCTCAGCACGTTCGTTTTTCACCTACATCGTTCAAAGCAGTACGAGTTGTTTGCATGTTTGCACGTCTTCCCCAGAAGTAATACTCTACGAAGGTAAGAGATGAAAGATTGATAGAGCAAGTGAAACACTCATTGGAAAGGTTTAGTTTACGTAGAAATTGCTCGCTTTGCTCGCTCAATCCACGCACTTCCGTGCTTCAGAAACACGAATGTTTGACACCTTTTTTTTAAAACCAGATCTATGGTTTTGATTTTTCCATGAAATACGTGAAATATGTGATGTGTAGCAAAATACGTCGTACGCTTAGATTATTTATTCGTGCATCCTTTTCCAGATCATCTCAGTACGTAACTTATATTATTTTTCAAGACGGTTTGCTTGTCACTTTGCGTAAACAGAATGTGACGTCATGAGCGAACACCATAAGGGTTAAAAAAAACTTTGCCCTTATTTTTTCAGGGTTTTTCGCATATATGAGGGTGATAATATCAAGTTACAGGGATGAAAATAGGCCTAACCGAAGCGTAATTTAATTATCTTTCGTTTGGTCCTACTCCCAACTTTGTAGGTGCTTTGGTTCCAGAGGAGTAGAGATACAAACACGCACGCACGCACATCATACGTCTTTAATGCTGTAGACTAGCGGAGTCGCTCGCTTCGCTCGCTCATTCCGCGTCGTCTCGCTACGCTCGAGGAGATCTCTTGCTGTAACACTTATGATACAGACAGACCTTCCACATACAAAACGATCAAGCAATTTATAAGAGTGTAGAATGCGATATCGATTATCTCGAGAGAAGGTCAATATTATTTTACGTCCAAGGAGGCTAGCAAAAAGATCAAGCCATTTATCAGAAAAGCACTGTTCTGTTGACAAACGCTGATTCTTCATTCGCTTCGCTCACTCAATCCGCGCAAACATTTCCTCAGACACGTCACTGAATCAATGTAACCACCAAGAAGCACACATCACTTGTAATTTGCGTTAGTATACACTTTATATGGGTTTTCTTGTTTTACTTATTTTAAGAATATTATTCTTTACGTCCTGCTCAGTACAGACTTTTCCATGGGCGTCTTATCACTTCACTTTCTGATGATCCCTCACTTGGAGAAACATCTGCAGAACGTCAGATGTAATCTCCTACGAAGGTGAGAAATGAAAGATTCCGAGAGCAAAGCGAGACACACATTGAAAAGTTTTAGTTTACGTGGAAATCGCTCGCTTTGCTCGCTCAATCCACGCACTGCCGTGCTTCAAAATCCAAGAAAATGACGCCCTTTCAAAACCAGTTCTATGGGTCTGTTTTTTCCATGCAGCAAGTCAGTTGATACACATTCAGGTCCACCCATCCTTCCATCCATCCTTCCTTCCTTCCACCCTTCCTTCCATCCATCCTTTTTTCCATCCGTCCATCCTTCCATCCTTCCTTCGATCCATCCATCCTTTCTTCTATCCTTCCATCCACCCATCCTTCCTACCTACATTCCTTCCATCCATCCTTCCTTCCTTCTTTTCATCCTTCCCTCCATCCTTCCATCCATCATTTCACGACCACGAAGCCAAATTTCGCCGTCTTCCACCATTTCTTCTTCCCTTCCATTCTTCCTTCCATCCTTCCATTCATCCTTCCATTCTCACATCCTTTCTTCGTATTTTCCATCCTTCCATCAATTCGTAATTCGTTCCTTCGTTTCATTCATCTTTCCTTCCATCTTTCCATTCATCATTTCTTCCTTCCATTCTTCAGAAACACGAATGTTTGACACCATTTTAAAACCAAATCGATTGTTACGATTTTTCCCTGCATCAAGTCAAGTCAGTTAATACAAAACCAATTGTAAGATGTATATAATGGTGTGTTGCAAAATACGTCCTCCGTGCATCCTTTTCCAGATCATCTCTCTTCGCTTGAGGAGGTTTTCATTAACAAACTATGACGTCATGAACAAACATGAAGAGGGTTTAAAAAAACGAACTTTGACGTTATTTTTTCAGGGTTTTCGCTTATTTGAGAGTGATAATATCAAGGTACAGCGATGAAAGTAGGCCTATTAAAAGCGAAATTTAATTATCTTTCGTTTGGTCCTACTCCCATCTTTGTAGGTGCTTTGGTTCCAGAGGAGTAGAGGTACAAACACGCACGCAAGCACATCGTATGATTTTAAATATGTAAACTAGCGGAGTCGCTCGCTTCGCTCGCTCATTCCGCGTCGTCTCGCTGCGCTCGAGGAGATTTCTTGCTGGAACTCTTATGATACAGACAGACCTTCCACATAAAAAACGATCACGCAATTATAAGAGTGTAGTATGCGATATCGCTTATCTCGAGAGAAGGTCAATATTATTTTTTTACGTCCGAGGAGTCAAGCAAAAAGATCCAAGCAATTTATCAAAAAAGCGCTGTTTCTGATGACAAACGCTGATTTTCGTTCGCTTCGCTCACTCAATCAGCGCAAAAATTTCCTCAGAAACGTTACTGTATCAATTTAACCACCAAGAACCACACATCACTTGTAATTTGTGTTAGTATACACTTTATATGGGTTTTCTTGTTTTACTTATTTTAAGAATATTGTTGTTGTTGTTGTACAAATCTTTCCATGGGCGTCGTATCACTTCACTTTCTGATGATCCCTCACTTGGAGAAACATCTGCAGAACGTCAGATGTAATGTCCTACGAAGGTGAGAGATGAAATATTGCGAGAGCGAAGCGAGACACATATTGAAAAGTTTTAGTTTACGTGGAAATCGCTCGTTTTGCTCGCTCAATCCACGCACTACCGTGCTTCAGAATCCAAGAAAATGACGCCCTTTCAAAACCAGGTCTATGGGTCTGTTTTTTCCACTCATCAAGTCAGTTGATAAACATTCAGGTCCACCCATCCTTCCATCCAACCTTCCTTCCTTACTTCCTTCGATCCTTCCTTCGATCCATCCATCGTTCCGTCAATTCTTCCATCCAATCATCCATTCATCCTTCCTTCCTTTATTCCACCTTCCTTTCTTCCTTTCCTACCTTCCTTCCTTCCTTTCCTTTCATCCATTCATCCTTCCTTCCTTCATTCCTACCTTCCTTCCTTCCTTTCATCCTTTCTTACTTCCTTCCATCCTTCCTTCCATCCATCCATCCTTCCTTCATCCATCCATCCTTCCTTTTTTCATCCTTCAATCCATCATTTCTTCTTTCCTTCCATCCATTCTTCTGTCATTCCTTCCATCCTACATTCCATCCATACGTCCTTCCTTTCATCCATCCTTAATTTGTTCCTTCCTTCCATCCTTCCATTCATCCTTCCATTCTAACATCCTTCCTTCCTTCCATCCTTCCTTCCATCCATCCATTCATCCTTCATTCTCACATCCTTTCTTCCTCGTTTCCATTCTTCCATCCATTCGTTCCTTCCTTTTTTCATCCTTTCTTTCATATTTCCATTCAATATTTCTTCCTCCCTTCCTTCCTTCCTTCCATTCTTCAGAAACACGAATGACACCGTTTTAAAACCAAATCTATTGTTTCGATTTTTCCATGCATCAATTCATCAATTCATTCGTTAATACAAAACCAATTTTAAGATGTATATGTGGTGTGTTGCAAAATACGTCCTCCGTGCATCCTTTTCCAGATCATCTCTCTTCGCTCGAGGAGGTTTTCATGAACAAACTATGACATCATGAACACACATGAAGAGGGTTTAAAAAAACGAACTTTGACGTTATTTTTTCAGGGTTTTTCGCTTATTTGAGGGTCATAATATCAAGTTACAGCGATGAAAGTAGGCCTATTAAAAGCAAAATTTAATTATCTGTCGTTTGGTCCTACTCCCATCTTTGTAAGTGCTTTGGTTCCGGAGGAGTAGAGGTACAAACACGCACGCACGCATATCATATGATTTTAATTATGTAGATGCTACAGCTAAATATTCATGAAGAAGCCTTTCCGTTTGGAATTTGCCGTGTGGACTGAAGAGTGTAAAAACCCGTATAGTTCTTAAACATGTTTGTTTACATGCAACGTTATTTTATGCTTGGAAGTGGCACTTAAAGGAATCAATAACTTTCTAATAATTTCGACGTCATCGGCCTTTATAAATACCTCTTTTAGTTGTCTTAAAAAATTAACCAAACCAGACTGATAGATCAGAAATATCGTATCGAAGATTACTACAATGAGCTTCCCGCCGCCGCCCGGGGGGTCGGGGAGGGGGGCCGGGTCGCGCGCGCAAAAACCATTGCGGACTTATTACTCCGTGAGTTCGAACATTCTTTCCCGTTCGGCCCACCCGGACATTCCCCTTCTCCTGGAAATTTTCCCCAAGACATTTTCCACAACTAAAAGAAAAACAATTACAAAACAATTTGTTTATTTTCATTAAATGTACTTAAATTAAAAGTGGAAATTTGCCTATTGTATATTGGGTGCACAGACTGAATAAACCATACGTCGTACGCAGACCAGGAGTTTGATTCTTCATGTATTCCAGCAACAAGTTTCCAACAGTTCTGACTGGTTGGGGAGGAAGGGGAAGTGCTTTAGGATGCTAGCGTCCGTGGTCCCCCACTGTTTTGATTGCTCACTCCCTGATATGCGCTCGCTGACGGTACGGAGCGTACTGGTAATGTACCCTCGATCATACGAAATGTACTGGTGTATTCACTGCACTTGCACTCTTACCACGTGTTCATGATGTAATTTCAATGAAAATTAAACATAAAAAAGTGTTTGTTTCTAGGGAGAAAATGCCCCGGGGGAGAGGGTAATACGTCTGAGATATGGGGAAATACGTCCGCTGTCGTTTTTTAATGGGGAAAAAATGTTCGCGGGGGAAGGGAAGTCGGTTGGGAAAATCTTCGCGAATCCTGAAAAAATGGGGGATGGGCAATAACTCCCAACTTTTTTCAATCAACGCTTTGAGATTGATCTTTACGACAAATTCTTATTACGCAGACATGTTTACAGAATGTAGGTCGCCTTACTTGACTTGCAAGCCCAGTCTGTTTTCAAAACTAACCACCGTGTGGGCATTTATTACCATCTCAGCAAACTATTCCAAAACGTGACCCAGGGGAATTCAAACTCACGTCTTACTACCCGTATTGTGGGTTTCATAGCCTACCATCAGTATGTACGTAGAGCCCTTGTATTTTGGAACATATATAGGCTAGTGCAGCACAAAAAAAGGAATACTCTTATTTCGAGAAGAAACATTGAATTTTGAATATGAATACCAGTCACTGAATACCTTTCTTTTCCTCAGCGAATTAAGGGAAGGAAGTAGTAATCGGTTGAGCCATTCATCAAAAGCTAAATACTGAAAAATTCGTTATCATTGTGTACAATCTCCGCTTAATATTTTCAATGATAAGTAAGATTTAAGCGAAGCGAACGAGGTCCTGTTTTAACTCGGCATTTTCACACTTTGCTCTATTTATTGTCTGTCTGTTCCGCAGTTACGGGCAAACGAATGAATGGTTTCGAAAGAAATTTTGTAGGAATATTCTTTGAAAAAAGGCTGAACAACTCAGGTACTTGATTTTAATCCCAAACGACACACAAAAATTCCGTCAAACACGATTTTTGTCTTCTATACTTTAAATCAAGGTCGAGTGGAATGGTAGTATATAGGAAGGTTGGCCATTCACCAGCTCATTATGTGGCGTCACTGGAAGCGCACACACTGGAGCCTTTCTGGTTTGACTTGTGCGCGTGTGCGTAAGCAGGTGAACTGAATTGTGACGTTATTGGCAGCGGCAAAGTCAACATCTGAGGAAAAAGCAATATACAAAAAGTTCGGAATAGACCCCTTATTTGGTTTAAATCAATAGATTGAACACAGACTGGTTAGGAATATTCATATACACCAAAATGTTTTGACAGAGTGATTCAAATTAAATTTGATAATATATTCCTTGAAATAAAGCTAAACAACGCAGTAAATGATTTTATATCACTAGAAAAAGATCTAAAATGGCGTCCAAAAACAGTTGTTGGTGTGTAACTCCTAAATGTTTCGTCAGATTGAACAAAAATTGGTGTCGAATATTCAGAACACAAGAAAATGCCTATTCAAGTTTTATGAAAATTCGTAATGGCGGCTCAATTGAGGTCCTTGAAAAACGGTTTATGTCAGGTATAGACTATAAGAAATTAACATCCGTTTGAGGAATTGGGGCAAGCGAGGTCAACTAATACATTAAAAGTACAGTTTCAAATGGGGAGGCTTTAGAGCACCCGTGGTCCCTACAGTTTCGATTGTGGAGGCTTTAGTATACAGTACAATACCTTTACTGTAAGCGTAACAGTATCATTCACGAGCATCGATCATGACCCCATCAAAAGCGAACCTGCTGTGGTTAGTACGGGTCAATTGAATGCTGTAAGCTCCGTGGACTACAGTGTATCAGTGACAAGTCGTTGTGCTTAATTCGAACTTTTACTTTGTTGTTTTTTTTTTAAAGGAATCGACAATGATTATTATTTCAAGCCGAAGCCTGTGCTACACACGGTGCTACAGAATCATATTGGGGATACGCTTAGTGAATGAAGTTTTTCGCTTCGCTCCCGTATACATTTTTTGTTTGTTTTTTGCAGTAGGTTTGGTCTACTGATTAAATAAATAATGCTAATTTGCATTTTGTTTTTGGCTCCTTTGGTAAATGATTATCTTGCAAAGCGGCTTATTTTAAAACGTTACATTTCAGATTTTGGTAATTGTTGCTTTTGTTATGTTTTTTATGTCTTTCTTCATTGATTTGTGCAGCATCTTCCTGGCTTGGCTGATTTGCCATTTGGGTGTCGTAAAAGGCATGAGATTGTTCATTTTTCAATAAGTATTCCGGTAGCTCCTTTTCTTGTTTTTCTAATTTGTCTTCATTTTCTTTTATTGCTGTGTGATGGCCATTAACTTGTTTTCGAAGTTTCTTGTCGTCTTCTTCATGTCGAGTTGGTTCTTTCTTTTGGTTTTAGATTTGCTTTTCTGGTTGTTGAAGTTCGTGGGTTAGAGTTTCGTTGTGTGAGTTTTCGTTGGCCAATTTTTTTTTTCTAATTCCTTGGTTACCTTACTTGTTAGTAGTTCACGGTTTTGTTTGCGTAATGATGCCACGTACAATGAGGCGATGATTGTTTTCCGCGAGCCTTTTCTGTTGTTGTTATAGGTTGGCTACATTCATTGAAGAAATAATCGAAACTGGACAACTTCGCACGGTGTGATTTCTGCATCGCGATAGGTTTGGGATGCTGCTTAAATAAATACATTTGGTTTCAGTAAATAAATTTGCATTGGTGCGGTTATAAAACTTCATTATACAGGTTGAGGAAACTAAAATGTTACGAGCCTATATCCTGTGAATGGCTAATGAGAGAATAATAATGATAGAAATGCAATGATGTGTGTGATGGGGGACGTTAAAAAAAAAGGAATTACCTTGAATTGATATTTCAAGGTCATCCTTCTGCTATCTTCCAAACGAGATACGATACAGCAAAAAAGTAAATTAGAAAGTTGAACGCAAAGAGACAATATGACTACAAAAAAAAAAAGCAGATTCTTTCGGATAATAAATAAAATAGTTACGATGATGTTTAAAAGCTCACTCTGAACATGCTGGATACACTGCAGTGAATCCAACTTCTCTGCAGTTGCCTTTACTACAGTGCAGCCAGCATGTTCAGATTTACCTTTTAAACATCATCGTAACTATTTTATTTATTATCCGATTTTGAATGTTTTTTTTTTTTTGGGGGGGGGGGTTATATTATCTCTTTGCGTCCAACTTTCTAATTTATTTTTTTACTGTATTGTATCTCGTTTGGAAGATAGCACGTGGATGACCTTGAAATATCAATTCAAGGTCATTCCTTTTGTCTCGTGTAAACGTCCCCCATCACACCCACCACTGCACCGTGACACTGCACCGTGACACTAATGACACTAATGACTCCATTAAGAACTTTCCCTCGTATCATGACAGCTGGCCGTCTTGTCCGGCAAAGCGAATGATGAAAGGCCTTGGGACCGCAACGACTTCAACCAATTCTTTAACTTTCCATGGGTGAGAACTCCGGCTTGCTTGACGATAACTCGGACGTTGTATGCAAGGACCCAGTGGGTCACTTTTGGTAAGCATTTACGGCACATTGGACTTCAGTAAATGATGACCACAGCCAGGGGAATTCTCCAGTAAATAAACTAATGCCCTTCATAAATAACAATGACATAAAGTATTAACTACTCTTATACTTCGTAGCGAGCCACATTCAATTTATTAAAGCCTAAACTTACCAGGTTCCGTTTTGATGAGAACACAATCGATGCTGGGGCGTGACGTTTTATTTGTACGTTTCTCGTTAAAGTTTACTGTAAAATTGTTATATCTTTTACGTCGTACGTCTGAGGTTAAAAGCTAACCAAATTATTGTAACAGTTTTGGATTTTATGGAACTTATGGTTTGGGGAACTCACCACCCTGGATTCAGATCGAGATTGACCTTTTCAAAAGTGCATTATTCCTGATCCTTCTTTTTATAAAATAGATTTAGTTTAGAAACTATCAACCTCATACCTTTCTTTTTTAGTTCTGAATGGCAGAAATTCATCCAGAAGAATTTTTACCAGTTCAAGAAGCCCGAAAAATGGTTTGAATTTAATCAGTTTTTTGGGTGACACCCTTCTCATGCAATGCTAATTTTGTTGGTGAGCATGATTAGAGCAAATCCCTAAATCAAATCAATGCAAAGAAAAGTTACATCGATTTATGAAATAATAGAGATAGCTGTTTAAAATTCGTGCTGTAACATTTGTATACATAGCAAGTTCGTATATAAGGCACTACCTTTAATACACACGACTGCTGAACATAAAAGCACCAGGTAACCATCGTCGTAATATGGTCTACTCTATGTAAAAACACAACCTGACCTAACCTAACTTAAAAATTTAGGTGAGTTTGCTTGATGATAGACCGCATGCAACAGTATAGCAACGCAGGGAGGGAGGGATTGGCGATGAGGCTTAATGGCGCGAATAATCAGGACGAAAAGCCAATGGCTTAAGATGGGTTAAATAAATACGAATGCAAACATATATACGTTGCCTTTTGGACTTATATGTCAGACTGCCTGAGCGGGGAATCGAACCCACGACTTTTTTGTGTTCCTTTCGGTTTCACTAGTGTGTGGTCTGCAAGCAAACGTTCCTCCAATGGCGATTGGAAAAGAGTATGTTAAATGTATATGTGTGCGTGTTAAATGCTGCCTATGAACGTTTCCTTTTGGCCGTGTCAGTATGGCTCAGCGGTAGGACCTCGGCCTCTGATTCCAAAGATCGTGGGTTCGATTCCCCGCACAGGCAGTCTGACACATAAGGCCAAAAGACAACGTTAATAGGTTTGCATCCGTATTTATCTATTCGACAACATGATGGTAGACCGCGGAACATGAAGCACCTCTACACTTATTTCCGTTCACCGTTTGGCTTTCCGTCTTTTAGTTGCAAATAATGGCAAAAGGCGTTGAAAGACAGATGCAGACAAATCAACTACCAATGGAAAGATTTATACTGAATGAGTGGGAAACGACCGAGACTCGTATTCGTCTAAGCTGCTACTTCGAGACCCGTCTAAGGAATTAGTAGAGACACAGTACTCGTCTACATTGCTGTCTGGATGGGGAGGGGGGAAAGGAATTGAGGCTTAAGGACCCGTCGACAGCCAGGTCATTAGCACCCTCAGGGGAATTAGTTACCAGTCTACGGAATTCGTAACTTTTACACAACAAAATACATGCCGAGGATTCCAACAGGTGCATAGTTTATGCTGGTTATTTAAGACATGACATTGACCATTAAAGCGCCGAAGTTGATGTCATTAGCCACAGTTTGTAGCTGTAGCCCTAAATAGTACTACACTCGTGTCCGGTTATTTAAGACATGAAGAAATTTTAATATTAGTTGACTTAGTATTTGTAGCACTTTGATCTGCATGAGATTTAAATTCTTCACCAGGAAAAAGGTGAAAGTAAGCCTTCATTTTCCGGTCCACATCAGCTATCGTATCCATCTCCTCCTTAAAGCGCTGAAATTAGTTTGCAGATGTAGCTCTATATGTATAAGTACTACACTCGTGTCGGGTTGTGTTAAACAGTTTAACTAGCAAAGCGTGTAAAAAGTACGTTAATTCACCGGAAAGGTAATAAAGTAATGAATGCAAACGAACCTACGTCATCCGCAAATAATACTGATACGGATAGTGTATTATTATAGTTTTTTTATGTTGGTTTCGTTCCTTTTTTTTTTTTTTGCTTTTGTTCTCTTTTATCTTGCGTTCGTTCTTTGTTATACTGTGCACAATACAAAACGGAACGAAAGCAATTTAAAAGAGAACGAAAGCAAAAAAAAAAGGAACGAAACCAACATAAAAAAGCTGTAAAACAATTTCTAATCTTAGATTTGTACCTTGCTCAAGCATATATACCCTGCTGTATCTATTTTTTGGCTTCTTTGTTCTCTAGCCTTACGTCTACGTCATAGATAACGTAATGACAAGCGGGAAAAAAACCACAAATAGCATCAACAGCAAAATATCTCTTAGTCATTTCTTTAAATAGTTCATTTAGGTATAAAGTTGAAGTGCTCTCTGACGTCGAATAAATTGATAATCTGCTAAGCGATTGAAGCGAGTCACATGATGATTTTGGTGAAGTCTGTTAAAACACTTCCTCGTTTCATTTTTTTTTTGCCCTTAACGTATCTTTCTGTCCGTAACGTTCTAACAACTTTTAATCTGCTCTGTAACTTTATTAAACTGTGTTTATGCCAAAAAGACATAGTACAAGTGAACAACCCAACAGACCCCTCAAGATGTTGCCTCAGAGTGATGACATTCTTTGTGCGTGATAGTAATGCCAAAGGGCAAATTCTCCACACCGAAGTTATTTAGGCATTCTAAAATTATTTTTTTCCATTGCACCCCATTGTATATCACGACTGCAGTGATATGGGATGCATTTAGGTAGATGTGCTTGAAAGCCACGGGAACACAGCTACTGCAAATTAACTACTCCAAAATGAAACGCCAGACAATCGAGCATCTCTTGGCTATAAAAACCCTATACTTGGACAATGTTGTGTAAGAATCTGCACTAAGCCTACGACTTAGGCCAAGCAACTTAAATGACCATACCTAGCTAACGAATTACACAGTTCAATGTGATCCTACGCTAGCGGGCTCAGATTGTCCACAAGTTTGAGACTTGCTCAAACAAACCGCACATATTTTCACTTATTTTGGACCAATATGCTTCATCTGCTGGCAATCTCTTAAATTATCTTTAAAGTCGTCATAAATCGGGTCGGAAGGAAGGAAGACAGAATATGAAGGAAGGGTGCATATCGTCCGTAATTTGTGCCCATACTTTGACAAATCTGACCGTATGTTGGACAACAATACACTGCGTAGCTGAAAAAGTGCGGATTTACAACCAGTAGAAAGACGTAGCGAAAGGGAACGAAGGGGCTGACAGCACAAACCAAGAAAACACGGCTAAAGAGCCACAGAGAATAATCCCACAATATGCGGCTGAAGTACCACAGATAATAAACATCAGAGAAAAAGGGGTTTTGACTGACTTTATTTAATCGAATACAATCAAAACTAAAGTGGTGAAGAAAAGCAAAATGCAACAAAAAAAATGCTAAAATGTTGATTATAGAGACTTACAGCTTTCAAAGTCTTGGTAACCGCCACAAGACTGCCTTAATTATCTCCCAGGATTGCTGGTAGCATTCCGTGTATTCCTCGGCCTGTAATATCGCACACTTCACCGTGATGTGTGTAACTGTAAGTGGTACAGAAGAAGAGATACATACTGGCGCATCTCCTCAATGGAGGACATGAAATACGGCCAATCCAGAGACCTGCCACATCCACATTCATCCTCCCTCTCCCCCCCCCCTCCCCGACGAGACAATAATGACGAACGCTTAATATGCATGCGCAATGTTGTCTGTAGTCTGATTTCATTCCTTCTGCCATTGACCCAGAAGTTTAGAGCCCAGACATTTTAGGTTAGATTTAGCTAAAACATGGAATTAATTCAAAGAAAACTGAAAGTTGGCACATACGTAGCTACCAATGGGGTAAGAGACACACAAACAGTCCCCTGTGCTAAGACGCTTGCTTCCTCCGGTATATTGGAAAAAGGGCGTAAGCAACATGTCATTCATAGATGTAGTAGGATGGCTAGTGAGTAGAATTGTTCACTTACTATGAGAAGCATGAAATTTGGTATGGATGCACATAAAGGGTAACTGGGGAAAAAAAGCTATGATAGCAAGATCAACCCCCTCCCCCCCCCCCCTTGACGGGAGAGGGGTGATTCACTCCCTCACACAAAACAGTTTTTTGGCTGCAACTCCTAAACCGTCAAAAAATCAAAAGCATAATGTAAGGCAAAAACGTTCAGCACACAATTCTGAATAGGAGAGGTGATAAACATTCTTTACATAAAAGCAACTCTTGAAACTCAAAGTCTTATTTAAAGTATATCGTCCTTAATTTGTGTGAACGATCCTTTTGTCACTTGGTTGTAATAGCGATTTTCGTGGGTTCAAATTGTTCTTGCGAGCCCTCTAATACTGCGAAAAAGAACTACTTATAATTTTATGAAAGGTGGGGATCTATTCTGTCCATCAATCCTAGCCGAAATTTTTTTAGTTTGCTAGAGACCGACCTACGCCAATTTAAAGGTGAAGCGGTAATGGCGTAGCGGTGAAAGCTTTTATGGTGATTTTTTAAATTCAAAGTGCTCTTGCAAGCCCTTTATAGCTCGAAAAGGACATGCCTGGAATTTTCTGAAAGGTGGGGATCGATTCTTTCCATCGTTCCAAACCCGCAATTGTTTAACTAAGATAGGGACCGTCCTATGCCCATTTAAAGGTGAAGTGATAATGGCGTATAGCAGCGAAAGCGTATGTTCAGTTTCGAATTCAAAGTTCTCTTGCGAGCCCTCGAATAACCCGAAATGGACATGATTAGAATTTTCTGAAAGGTGGGGATCTATTCTTTCCATCACTCCTAACAGAAATTGTTTACCTTAGGTAGGGACAGTTCTACGCCCGTTTAAAGGTGTAGCTGTTATTGGTGTGGCTACAAGGTTGAATTTCAAAGTGCCATCGTAAATGCTCATATTTGTATGTGCATCTACGAAAAACAATTTCGGTTAGGATTAATGGAAAAAATAGATCCCTACCATTCGGAAAATCCCTATGCATGCCAATTTCGGGCATTTAGAGGGCTCGCAAGAGCACTTTGAATTCCAAAATCAACATACGCTTTCACCGCTACACCATTACCTCTTCAACTTTAAATAGGCATAGGGCGATTCCTATCTACGTTTAACACTTTTGGTTAGGATCGATGGAAAGAATCAATCCCCACCTTTTAGAAAATCCTAAGCATTTCATCGGGCTGTCAGAGGGCTCGCATGACCATTCGTGTGAATTAACGGTGATATACTTTAAATATGATTTTGGGGTTACATAAAAGATGTATATCACCTTTCTTGTTCAGAATTGTGTGCTGAACGTTTTTGCATCACATTATGCATTTGATTTGTTGACGTTAAGGAGGTACGTTCAGCCAAAAAATAGGTTTTTTTTTTTTGGGGGGGGGTAAATTACCTTTAAATAAATAGACACAAATCACTGTAAATAATATTAAGCCAACAGCGAAAATTATACACTAGAAATAACGTAATTCAGTAAGCCACCTTTATGCACTTAGGTTTCGTCGGAGTTTCGTTTCGTCTTCCCTCTCCATTGCCTATGGCAGAGAACATTCGGTCGAATGGAGTCCTGGTCACGGTTGTGACCTTAATAACGGGTTCAGTGAGTTATTTTTATGCCAGTGGAGGATGTGGCCATAGCGGTTAAGGTGCTATGCAAGTGATCTGGTGGGAAATGGATAGCTGGTTCGAATCTGGTTCATGCCACTCCGACGAAACGTAAGTGCGTAAAGGTGGCTTACTGAATTATTTCTAGTGTATAATTTTCGCTGATGGCTTATTTCCAATTTTCGTTAAATCACCTTTTTTGGGGGTTTCGAACTTGCTATCATAGCTATTTTTTCCGGTTACCCTTCATCTGCATCCATACAAAATTTCATGCTTTTCACAGTAAGTAAACAATTCAACCCTCTAACCACCCTGCTACATGTATGGATGACTTGTTAATTACGCCATTTTTCCAATGTACCGGAGGAAGCAAGTGTCTAAGCCCAGGGGACTTTTAGTATGTTTCATACCCTATAACTGTTAGCTGCTTATGTGTCAACTTTCAGCTTTCTTTGAATTAATCCCATGTTTTAACCTCAAATTACTGGGCTTCAAGCATAAGGACGGAACAGGCCTCAGATGCCAAAACTGGAACATCTTTTATATCTTGTAACCAAAGGGTAGCCTGAGCAGCTGAGTTAGCCAAAGAGGATGGAACGGGTGGGCGTTTGCTTCCCAGTGGATGCAAGACGGTCAAAAAACTAATAATGAATAAATGAAAGTAATCGAAATGAGGAGTAGTCACCCTCCACTGAGGATTCTAATTTTTTTTTCCATCACGATGAGGATTCTAATTTTTTTTATTATTACTTGCCCTCCACTGCACTGCAACACTAGCATAAACTGCAGTGAGTTCAGACCCTTCTACTAACCATTTCCTGGCATAGCTGGTATCTGTTTGATCTTGGGATGGCCAAAATTAGGTAAAAATGTATTTAGTCCACTTAAAATCTAATTCCCACAAACGTTATTAGACCGTCGCCAGGAGCGTCAATAACACTGGGCATTGCTGTAATTTACCATAACATTTAATTGATTAATTGCTAATTCTACAAACTGGGCGATTATGTATGATACACAGAATTGTTTTTTAGCGATGCGTGGTACGAAGCAGAGCAGAGGAGCTTCTCATCGTGTGTTTGTGTCTGTTCGTCGTGGGGCAAACTGACAGGCCTGATGGTTAGTACGACTATCTCGTATGCCAGCAGTCCTGGGTTCGAGCTTGACCTCAGCCGCCCCTGCCATTTTCGAGAAGTGCAAATCGGTTTACCGTACTAGAAGTGGGAAGCTACCGACAGGTTGTTGAAATACTAACTAGCACGGGACCAAAATAAGAGAAGGCAAGAATTCAACAAAATCAAAAGGGCCGCTTTAAAAATTGTTTAAATAAATACGGATGAAAACCTATTTACGTTGCCTTTTGTACTTTTCTTTCCCGTTTAAAAATTGTTGGGAGGGATAATTATCAAGCATTCATGAAAGCCGGACACAGTATCCATGTCAAAAGTATCAGCCTGAAGGGCATTCCAAATCGGGACGACTCTAACAGAGAAGAAATTACACCGGCATTCAAGCCGCATTCAAGACCCCTGGTGTGTTGCAAAGGTAGCTTTTCAAAAAAAGGAATGCCCACATAGATAAGGACACGTACAATCTGTAGGTAAGGATAAGGTCGAATTTAATCCTTCGAAGTTCAAGTAATTCTAATCCAGTCCTATTAAGGCGGTCAGTGTAATTATTAACGTCACGTAGGCCCGGTAATCCTTTTGTAAACCGGCGCTGAACCAACTCAACCTAATCGTTACCCTTCAAAAGGGAAGGCGACCACACTGGGGTTGTATATTCGAGCAATGGACGAACAAAAACCTTAAATGTCCAAATTTTTGTTTCGATACGTAGGCTAAACCAGTCTAGGGATTTCCAATTGGCATATCTAGCAAACGTTTCGGCTGGGAGCAATTCACTCACTTCGGGCTTCTGTCTGTATGTTTGCCTGCCTGTCTGCCTTCACGAACACCACAAATTCCGAACTTAGTGGGAAGTTCATTTCAAATTTTCCACATGCATTCTATGCTTGTTTGTAGATTTAAGTTAATGAATCTTTAAAATTGGGCAATGGGTTTCGGGGATTTTGACTATCAAACATAAAATATAAATAATACATGATGAATACAGAGCAACGTTTATAAGTATTCAGAAAATTAATCAAAAATTAATGTACAACCTAAAGACTTCTCATACAAAAATACATGTAATGCCACGCCCTTTGCTTCTTTCAGTTAATGATTGAAACCATTCATTCAACCAACATAACCTTACCAATTTAAGTGGCTATTTTTTTTTGCACAATCTCGTTTATGACCCGTCTGATGAAAGTGCAGTTTAATTTTCGAAGTCTTTCGATATGAACCCTGATTTTAATTCTAATTCTAATTCTAATTTAATTTTAATTTTAATTCTTTTAATTAATTTTCACACAAAAATGTCTCTTTTCGTTGGCTCGTTTCTCATTAGATAGATCATTGCCGGCTTGGTATATGCTATACAAAAACTGTTTTGCTTCGTCAGTAATCTTCAGTTCAGTCGTTCTCTAACCCTTCTTGCTAACACATTTTTATTAAGTTTGCATGGCAGGTCTGGTCCTATCCCATTCCATCCCAATAGCTTACAACCGTGAGGAGATATAGGATCTTGACCTTAAAGTCAACTGCTTGACCTACGTATTATTCGCACGGTAATGAGCCTTACGTACCCTGTTCAGTGCATTGTTAATGACCGGTTGGGTAAAACCATTCATTACTTATTTGGTGTATTCTGGCTTTTTTATCATTCATTCTGTATATCTAAAATGGTGATCCTTATTTCCGCAATAAGCGTCCCAAATTGTTCTAACTCTCTGTTGTGAAATTTGGACATTTATTGCAGAAATAAGGAAACGTATTTTAGTTCTGCTAGACAAATTTGTGGATCACTAAATAAATGTAAATTAAACTGTAATCTACGAAGAGTCTTTGTTTATTTACCGAAATAGAATTGAATCCAATATTCGGTTTTCTCAGTGAAAGAAGCGTTGGATCTCAGCAGCTACTAACACAACGGATAAGCGATTGTTTCTAATGCTCTGCTATACAATACCTTCCAAAACTACCAGTGCAATTCCAGCAAAACCAGCAGACATTTTGGCAGACATTTTGGCTCAACACTACTTTCGCATTAGAAGTATCCCATCACTGAGCGAAACTTTCTCCAATAGTTTTCAGTAGATTGCTGGATTGGACTGGTTACTTAAAATACAGCATTGGATGATAACTTTGACGTTTTTGACAGACGCAGAAAAGGTTTCAGAAAGGGTACACATGATTCAATATTGTGATCACGTTCGGTATGCCATTCTACGTTTCGCTCCGTGGATGTGTCAGCCATTTAATAAACTGTTCTGGAAGGTGTTGTTGGAAAGATTTTACGCAAACATGGCAAGGTAACGACATACAAGCTTGGACTGACCAAAATAAAAAATAAAAAGTTCAAAGAGTTAAATAAACCATGTTTTTGTCTACAAAAAAAATAATAATACAGACGACTTTTAGCTTAAACGCGTTTGGCTCCTCATGTGACCAAGTTTCTAAGCTGATTTGCAAATTTATGTTTAAACATTTAGAATATCGAAATTTGTAACAATAAATTCCACCCAGATTCACACCTAAAAAAAATAACAGTTGAAAACGGTACTTGCCCAACAAAAAGGAGGGGAAGGAAAAAACGAAGTGAGATGAAAAACGATAGGGTTGGAAAAAGGAAAGGAGGACGAGAATGGAAACTATATGTGGACAAATGGAAAGGAAATGGAAACTGGTTTTATCATCACACCTTTTAATGCAGAATAAAAACTAAAAACATGCTTTAGTTTATAGCACAATTCATAGTATTCGTATTCTGACGTAAGTCAATGACTACAACATCACAAGTAAAAAATTCAACCTCGATTATGGTATTTTTACGAACGATGTAATTTTTTTATGCAGAAAATGTGGCACAAATCCTCGTTCCATCTACATTTGTACAATGAGTAATACAACTTAATCGGTTGCGAATCTTTTGGAATCTGCCACAACGTCCTGACGAGTTAACCAGGTGAAAGAGGCATCAGAATCAGAATAAGACAGCATGCCCTTATATGGACTTCCATTTTCCGACCTCTCGTCTTATCTAGACTGATATGAAATATGACGTAAGTGTTTTCACTGCCAGTTTCTAGTTATCACCGCCAGACCGATCTTGAGGAGCAATATTTGTTACTAACTTCCTTAGTAGTTTAATCTCTTTTATCTGTCCTTATGTATATATATATATATACCTGCTATATCATGCAACAGCATGTTCACTGCTTTAGAACTTCTGAAGGCCCCAGAAGCAGGTAGGTAAGCCCAATGAGGCTATACCGTGTAACAATTACTGTCAAAAAAAAATCAAACCGAAGCAATTACAAAATCACAATTTGGGATGCAAAAATCATAGTTCGAAAGCATAGTTTTATTTTTCTAACGGAAAATCACTTGTTTATGAACGAGGCATTTATCTTTTCTTTTCTTAAGGAACTCAATACTTTCTATAACCGCTATGCAATTATACCGCAGAAGTTTCGAACTCCAAACAGTGGAGGTGGAAAACCAGAGCATTGAAATTATACCTGTTCTGCAACGTAATTTTCGAAAGTAAAGAATAATCGACCGACAATTTTTTTTTCGAAATTGAATATAAATTTCATTTCACACATCACTAGAGCGTTTAAAAAACGTCGCTGAATTAATATTAAAAAAAATTCAAGTAAATTAAAACAGCAACTTAGGCACACTTAATAATCCTATCTACAAGCTGAAGCCAAGTTCAGCTATAAATAAAATTGAAGTAAATTAAAACGCAACTTAAGGCACACTTTGATAATTCTATCTACAAGCCGAAGCCAAGTTGGGACGTAAAAGAAACAAACATGGTTTATTTAGCGGCCGATGATTGACAAGGGCGATACGAATACGGTTTCAGCAAGCGAAATAGCAGAAACGTCTGCTTGTTTGGATATTAGACCGATGATTATTAATGTCTGGGAAAACGAACATAGTATCACTAAATTTTAGACGACTCCATCCCCGAAAGTACCCCAACAATTCGTGACCCTACCTTTTTCCTCTCCCCCCCCCCCCCTTGGCGATAAATAATGACCTGTTACTTAGGTTAAAATAAAAACATGTGAACTTCTGAACGTCTAACTGAAACTTGGCAACCACGACTTTTGTTTGTCATTATATAGACACTGTATGTTTTTGTATGCTTAAATTATTGTGAAACCGTGCCAACTGATTGTGTAAGAAAGGCGTCCTAAAATTTTCTCAACATGTCCAAGAAAAGCATAAGAAGTGAAAAGCTACAAATTGTCAAAGTTCTGTAGAACAAAATCTTGAAAGTTAGGAGAAAGAAAGGCGAAGTTCGACACGTTAGCACCACCGTATTCGTTGGGCATAATTAATAACGGTTAATCATCATCATCAATACAAAACATAGGTTGGTGGAATATACCCTTGGCTCAACCCTTACTCATCTTTTCAGTCATTCATTATTAGAAGTGGCACGTTCCTTCAAGTCTGGAAACAACGCATTTATTTTCTGTTCAATCCGGTAATTTTTTTTAATCAGTAATTTTCAAGCTTATCGAAAAGTCTATGAAAATTTATCTTAGAATCGTTCTTACGTCACTTGTTAGGGGGTGGGTGGTAGGCTGGTTTACAAATTTGAGTTACAAATTCTTACGCAAATAATCGCCTTTTAATATGATGCAAATTTCCTCTATTAAATAGAGGAAACTTGCAGCACATTAATTGTTTAATCTTATATAGTATATTCCAAGCGCAATAAGACCTTTTCGGTATGCAGAGAAAAATGCATGAAGTATTATTAGTGTGTTGGGGGTGGAGGATGGCGGTCATTGTAGAAGGTTGACATAATTATTTAGTGGGAGTTTTAAATATTGTGCATTGTAACATAGGGGTGGGGGTGCTTTTTAAAACAAGTTAAAAACCGTGGCGAAATTTATAGACAATCCCCTTGTGTCATCATTCAGTTATGTACTCTGCCAGTGTTATTTTTGGCAATTTTCTCCAGTTTATGAAACTTTTAACATTTTGCCATAATCGATTGCTACAAAAATTAAAGCTTTACGGTGTTATGGGCTTTAGCAAACTCCAGATTCACTGAATACAGTTATCAGTCGGACTCAACTTACTAAAATGGAGAATCATTTTAAGGGGGCATCTACACTATAAATATTCCCTCCCCCCAAAAAAATTTGTTGTCTAAGGTATTTTGGTGCACAAGTACCACAAGTACCCTTTATAGTACAACAGTTTGGTTTTATTAACCGACACCTTTTATGGCTAAAAACATTTTTTGGGGAGGTTTAGGTAGCATTGTGTAAGGTTATAAGTATCACATTCATACTTGATTTTCTTGGATCGCGAATATCGCAGGCGGTCAATCACTAAAAACATCATAACTTTTTACTTAAAATTGAGATAATGGCTTGAAATTGTTTACTCAAGTTCACAGGTATGGTGACTATAAAAGTGAATTAAAATCATACTTCTACACACTTCCGGTGTAGTTTTAAAAATGCAAACAATTTTTAATAAGTTTACGCTATATTCAAATTGTGATTCCATTATAAAATATAAAAAATTGCAGTAGGAAAAATTATCTTAGTCCTCGTGATAGTGCTATGTATACAGATCAGCCCAATCTCATTCATGTGCAGCAATTTTTTCCGACTTTATTAAAGTAGCAGTATAAAGTATGATAAAATTTACCAAAAATGTAAATTTTACTCCCACAAAAATTAACCAATTCAATATTTAAAATATGCTCTAGACTCATATTTCAGAACACTTTAGGGATAAAAAAAATTATGACTCTGGGTTAATTACGCTAAAATGAAAAAATAAAAAAAAGTTATGCCTCATTTTAGGGTACTTGCCCCCTTAAGCGATGATTTTTAGTTGCATCAAGAATACCAAAAGGATCTGCCTTAGGACCGGTACTCTTTCTTTATTCCTTAATTGTTACCTACGACCGTAAAAGAAAAAAAAAAGTAATTCTGTATAGAGTGGAAATAAAAAATAAAAACTGAAGCATAAGAGCGGTTTTTTAATTTTTATTAAATTATTTATTTGAAAATTACTGTAGGGAAGAACGTTTTTTTTTCAACCCGTCATATAGCTTAACATCATGCAAAAATGGCAAGCGAAACGAATCACCTTCTATTGTGATATCTTGACTAGATATACAGGGTGAGGCAAAAGTCTGGTCACACGCAAATAACTGCCGATATAATGGTCCTATGTTAATTCTGAAGACACATTTGTAATGTAAGTGAGACATGGAAGCCAATGAAGATATTTGCAATGACCTTGAAAAAATCATTCAAGGTCATTTCATTCTGTCTTCCAAACGGCGCAAGATACAGCAAAAAAAGAGAATTACAAAGTTGTACGCGAGCATTAAACATGACAAACTACGAAAACAGATTGAAAATCGGAGCATAATTGCAATAGTTATGAGGAAAACAATATTGCAACAAAGTCTTCCCTGAACGTTTTAACTGCCAGGCAGTAAAGCATAGGGGCTGCCTCTACAAGCGAGTTCATGCGAGCCATGTCTTTCCTGCAGCAATGGGCGTTTTTCTAAACTAGAGGGAAGAGTGAGTTGGATTCCTCTAAGCCACGCCCCTCAACGTCACCATAACCGATCAGTTTAGGAACACCACTGCCTCACTTGTCGTTCTCAACACTAGAAAAATTAGCAATAATCGCTGCCACATCTATTTTCAGCAAGAGAAATGTTATTAAGAACATAATACAAATGGTTATTAATCTTTGTTTAATTGGAATTTGTTTCTAAATTTAGATATTTTCCATATCTCACTTCCTACAGTTTAGAAACACGACCATCTCAGCTACTAATGCGTGATGGCAACCATGTTGGATCAGTAAGTGAGCGAGAAAAAACTTGCCTCACTTTCCTCAGCAACATCTCAGCTCTATGACGTCACGCCTACGTAAAGTGGGAGAAGTTTGGATCAGTCTCCTCGAGTTAAGAAACAGTTTTCCTCACTTCCCTCAGACATTCCTCTAGTTTAGAAACAGCACCAATGAGTGCTGTTAAATTTCAGATTGCAGTAAACGAACACGAATACGGATTAGGCCTAACACAACACAGAAAGTCACATTTGGTATGTGATCACTTTCTGAATTTACATTTTTTTTTTTTGGGCCGAAGCCTAATGTCCTTTTGAGTGATTTCCAGGCCGGTCGCAACAATCACCCCAGCAATGAAAAAACGGTTTGTCTTTACGAATGCCCTCACTTAAACCCAGAGGTGGGAAAACCCTGGATTTCGAATTCCCGTACTTTTTAACAGCTTCTTAAATCATTACCTCATTACAGATTACTTCCATTAAAGAGTAAATTATAAGTTTATGGTTAACAGGAAATAATTGACAAGATTAATTAGCGTCACTTGCTGACTGGTAAAGATAGATTTATATTTCCGCCACCTAGGACAACGCAAATACCTCCCCCCCCCCTCAAAACAAAGTACTTTCATCTGCTTTTTTTTTCAGAAAATACGTTTCAAGAAAAATGCAGGATAGGCCTACGATCAGAATGCGCCGAAAATAAGGTTGTTGGGTGGGAAAATAGGTTTAAAGGTGTGGGCATTCATATGTGCTGTATGCGTTGTTTTTTTTTTTTTTTTTTTGGTGGTTGTGGGGGAAGGGGGAGAATTTTACCTAGTAGTAGTAGGCTAATTGTAGCATCATTCAAACGTACATGTTACCGACTGGAAGACATGACATAAATATAACTGGGGGGGGGGGGCGGCTGAGAGGGACAGGAATGAAAGTGCCCCAAAGAACGAGGAGAAAATCTTTGAAAAATTCGATTTATTCGCTGTTTACTTCAAAAAAATTTTTTTATTATGGTACCATACACAAGAAAAATAATCATCCCTCAACAATAGATTGGTCGTATGTTTTCTAGTAGCAGAGGCCGAAAAGTGGAATGTAATTTTCGACCACCCCCACTTCTCCAGAAAAAAAAGTTTTTCTGCCTTCGGAAATGATGTATGCGCATTCGTAACAACAATGCGTTTTGGCGATTGTGGCAACCGGGCTGGATGTCACTCAAAGGGGCATTAGCGCCGGAAAAAATACTAAATGTGAAACCAGAAAATAATCATATACCCAACGTTGCTTTCTGTGTTGTGAATGATAGCGCAATTTAGACCTAATCCGTATCATACGTTGTTTTCTTTAATTGCACACTGAACTGCACTCGTTCACTTGCGTTGATTGACGCAGGAAAGACTCGCATCACATAGTGCATTCGCTTGCAGAGGCAGCCCCTAAGCTTCACTGCATGGCAGTTAAAACGTTCAGGTAAGACTTTGTTGCTATTTTGTTTTTCTCATAACTATTGCAATTATGCTCCGATTTTCAATCTGTTTTCGCAGTTTGTTATGTTTGATGCTCGCGTACAACTTTGTAATTCACTTTTTTTATGTATCTTGCGCTGTTTGGAAGTAGTATACAGATGACCTTGAATGCTTTTTTCAAGGTCATTGCAAATATCTTTATTGGCTTCCCCATATCTGACTTACATCACAAATGTGTCTTCAGAATTAACATAGGATCATTATATCGGCAGTTATTTGCTTGTGGCCAGACTTTTGCCTCACCCTGTATAATAATAACTTTTGACTTTCGTCCAATTCACGAAAAACAAAATTTCAAAATAAAGCCAAAAAATGGTACAGAGGCCACCAAGTTGAGAATGGTTTGGCCTCACAAAAGATTGATGTGAACTAAATAATAAATAAATAAAACAAAATAAATCAAAACCAAAAACTGATAAAGAGGCGACTAAGTTGTGAATGGTTTCAGCCTCTCAAAGGAGTCAAATATTAAATTAAAATATTAGAAAAATTACCACTGAAGCTATTGTTGACGTGGCACTTTATTACACATCTGCAGGCTAGTTGAGTTGAGTCTAATACACAATTAAAAAAAAAGAAGTGATATCATATCAAAAACCAAAACTGGTAAAAGGTACCGCTAAGGTCCGAATGGTTCAGCCCTTCAAAGGAGTGATATCAACACACCAAAACATTCGCCAAGTTAATCGGACCAAATAACACTTTGGACGTTAAATGAAAACTTATAGTTTTCATTTACTTCCGAACTAATAGTCGGTGCGATTAAGTTGGCGATTGTTTTGGTGTGTTGATATCACTCCTTTGAAGAGCTGAACCATTCGTAACTTGGCGGTCCCTTTCAGGGCTGTAGGAAGGGTAAGGCGAGCAAGGCGCCCGCCTAGGGCGCCATCTACTTGGGGGCGCCGTGCCGAATTCCGCCAACCATGTAACCCTCGAAGTGGGTGGCAAAGCACAAACATATTTTTTAACGAATGGAGTTGCACATAAAGTTCACAACGCCGTAAGAAGAGAATTGGTTTAGTGCTCGCTTCTCAGTTTCCGGATGGTTTTTTAGCCGATTATTCGTTTTTTTTGTTTACTGATCCGAAAACCGAAAACTGAAATTTAAAAAAAAAGTATATAGAGAGGGATTTTACTTGCATCTTGCTTCTTAAGTGGATGTTTGCAAACGAAAAATGCGAAAATTGCGGGGGGAAAAGTATTTTTTTTTCCCGGTTTAATAATTATTTTGAAATGCTTATTTTCAGTTTGTTATAGCTAAATAGTTTACTCTCATCTCTTCATTAGAACTTTAATTGATGTCGACAAGCCAAAATTATCATAGTTTTTTTTTTATTCGATA
Organism: Lithobius niger; assembly: GCA_023313725.1. Taxonomy (NCBI): domain Eukaryota; kingdom Metazoa; phylum Arthropoda; class Chilopoda; order Lithobiomorpha; family Lithobiidae; genus Lithobius; species Lithobius niger. The sequence continues at coordinate 2,999 of JAHWFP010039689.1, read as the reverse complement.
ACGTTCGTTATCTTCAACCACTTAAATTGCCGAGTACTGGTCTCTCACATTCACTATAGATTATTTAGTATTTAGTTATGTAACCCTCAATATATATTTGTGAATTTTTATCTTGAAATAGGCAGTCAGGGAGGGGAGGGAGGCGCCGCTCAGTTCGTTCGCCTTGGGCACCAAAGGAGCTACTACGGCCCTGGTCCCTTTTATCAGTTTTGTTTTTTGATATGATATGATCTAACAAAAATGACTCACTCAAAAATTACTTTTTTTGAGCAATTGTTATGCTTTGGTAATAACACTGAGAATGCAAATGAAAACAGTGAACTTGACCTTAGTCTAATTGGAGACTGGTTTACTGAAAATTTATGGACGGCAGGAATTTTGCAGATTTCTCTAAAAAAAAATTTGTGACTGGGTGATGGCCAAGTTATTCTTCACCAAAGTTTTGCAATAATTCGTAAAGCGAATGGTGTTAAATATCTTGCAGTAATATTAGGCAATACACTAAACTGAAAACATCATACTAATCCTTTTACTTGTATGCGAGTTTGGTGGTAAGTTAAAGTTCCGACAATGTAGCCAGTTGCGAAAGCTATTTTCTCTCATAGACACGCGCAAATAGTGCGAGTCCATTTACATTGAGAATTTTATCTCCTAATTCATGTTATAAAATCTCTCCTCTTGTGCCAATAATCCCTCGATGCCACTCGTTATATGGCATTAAGGCAAATAATCACATACGTCACTAATGCCACTACCTTGCCGCATATTGCTTTATTGTCGTTCTGAGATGCGGATATTTGTTGATAAATGAGTTATCGCCTGCTTTCCTCGTGCTCTCAGCACTCGGGAAGTAAGCGATAACCTATACTTATACAATTCCTTGCCCAAGGTGACAAAGAAGTTCCTGAGTTGAAATTGCTCATGAAACTTGAAATTGTTCAAGTGGTTTATATTCAAAAGGGCAATGGTTAGACGAAGAAGTGAGTAGCTTTCCCTCCTTGTACCAGTGTTAGTGCCCCAAACATTACCACTCAGAAAGGTGGAACAGCTTCTAAATTGGGCTGAAGTCTGTAAATGCGTCAGAATTTATTACACAGGACGGAAAGCCAAATGGGCTGGAAAAGTGATTAATTGGAATTGATTGTCATCAGACAACTGTCCAAACCAAATTCTACCGCTGTCACTGATGGAAAAAGGAGCACAATGCAATACAATACAATACAGTACAATACAAAGAAGCTTTGTTAATGATACGAAGGATTACATAAGGCGATTTGTAAGCTGATAAGTAAGCTGAAGTGGCGAGATTAGGTGAGGTTTAGGCGAAAATATGCTTAATCTACTACCTATCCAAAATTAAAGTAAGATTTGAGCCAAACTGGAAAAAAATGCAAAAAATACAACATAAAGATAAATCTTGAAACAGCAAAATGATAAGCAAAAAAAAAAAAAAACACATAATACGAGGTAAAACAACAACAAAAAATAACCAGTAAAACCAAAGCACAAACAAACAAGAAATCTAAAGTGCTATTGCAAATGCACAAAAAAATTATTTATAAACTCCAGTTGCAAAACTGTTTCAAATAAAAAAAAAAGCTAATGAATAATATTCGCAAACGTATTCACAGCAGTGGTGTTCAAAAATTCAAAAACGAATCTGTTGAAAATGGCAGGACTGATAACGTCTGTAATCACTTTACGCAGTGACTTTCCCCCTTGTGATGACATGGGCAATAAATCCATTGTTTGTTCCATGGATTAGCCGGAGAGTGTCATCAAAACCTCACTAGAATGGAACTGAGCACTCCTTTTCTAAATACTAAGCAGTAATACCACCCGAACATTTTAGGAACCAACTGCGTTTGGGGCATTTCTACAAAAGAAGCAGAACTACATTTTATAATGTTTCGAAAGAGACAGAACCACAACTATTCTCTAAAACATTATCATCCAAGATGATATTTTCCTTAAGGTGACGAGTACGTAGGAAATAGTTACTGTATTAGGCAAGGTAGCTTAATAATTACCACGACCATTTCATATGCTATAAAGGTCCGGGGTTCGATCCTGACGTCACCCACATCTAGTGTTTTCCGGAAGAGAGGGGTCCAGTGATGCCTCGTGCTCATGTCGGTTGTGGCATGTAAATGATCCTAGTAATTTCCGATTGGAATTACCCACCAAAGTGTCCATGGCTGTGGCTGGAAGTGCGTCAAATTTCCGAAGTTTTTAGTAAAGATACGAGCGACAGTAATGAAAGAACACTGATTAGGCTACTTTTGCTTGAATTTCTTCTCAACCATTACTATTGGTTGGTCAGGAGCGTATCGAAGACGAACTACTGGAGGAAGCGGAAGCAGTAATATCCGAATGGAGTTTTTTTTTAGTTTTTTTATTTGGTAATGTCTTTTTTTTTTAATCCTAATTTGGGTAGTTTCGTTCCGCCTCAAGATATTTCCAATTATAGCCAATTTTGAGCCCTTACCCACAATTATCGACCCTGCGCAAATTATTTTTGGCAGAATTATACGTCAACACTTTCACAGGTAGATGATTTTTTTGGGTATTTGACGTTTCTATGTACCAGCATTGTTACTATTTTGGTAGATAAATATACCGTAACCTTTGTTTTTTCAGAGTAGTAGTGCTTCCCCATTTATATTCTATCATCTTGATCAGCCATGACAGGTAAATATTACGTTCCTTGTTTGTTACTAACGTGTTAAGCAAATTTAACGCCACCAAAATTCAATAAATAAATTACTTGAACAAAAAAGAAAATGTAGTAGAGCTCGTATCCCCATAGAACTCACATGTATGAAGGCACAGAAATAAAAAAAATGGAATAGAGTTCGCTCGAACGAAACAAACTATAATTTGAACTACAATTCCAAGGAACAAGGATTGTTTTTGTTCATTAGTAGTGTCACAGCAAATAAACGCAATTTCTAATGGACCATTTCTGATGGGCGTGTGTGGGTGTGTTTAATTTCTGT
>JAHWFP010039688.1:0-13785 GCA_023313725.1 Lithobius niger | reverse complement strand
AAAACGTCATTGCCACAAATCATCTTTATAAAATTACCAAAGGCTGAATATCTAAGAACTTAAAATTCAAAACCCGCAGCACCCAGTCAAGCAAGTCTAACGTCAAACCAAAAAATGCAAAACAAATCACAACAACAGGAATCAAACTCAAATCATCTTTCGTCATCGTTTTGTTAAAACTTTATTTTTCTTACATAGTTAGAAAATCTTAAAATTAGTTCATGTTACCGACACTTTATCTAGTTTTTTAAAATAAGAAAGCAACTGAAAATCTCCAAAGGCATACTGCCCAAAAGCAATAAATTTGCCCAAATCATTTATGCTGATCACCACGATTGTGACTGAAGTTGGAACTAATAACCAGGCTGTCCACGCGCAATTAAGCCTTAATTCAACCCCCCCCCTCACACCCCATGATCTTAAAACCAGCTTGATCACCAGGTGTTTTAAACCTTGGAGTTTAAAACCCAAGGATATAACCAGGTGCTAACGTAGAGGTGGTCTTGTTTTTATACGCAATATTGTTACATTGCATTTCGCAAAATGCCGAATAACCGAGGGCATAGGATCGTGGGGGGGGGGGGGGGGGGGGGGGCTCGAGTTCCCCTTTTTCAAAGGGCGGGGTTTTCTGGTAAAAAAAAAGCTTAAAACACATCACTCGCTCATGCGGGCCACACGTCGCTTCTATATAAAATCGCTTGCAATTTGAAAGTGATCAAGTCGACATTAGATCTCCCTTGGTCTCCCAACCAAAAGGATACGCGATCGAATCTCGCAAAATGGCTAATGTTCTCATAGGACTTAAAGAAACTGTTTTTCGTAGTCGAGATGTCGAGGTGTTAAAATGGTAAGAGAGAAATTGTTACAGCTATTTTTTTCGAACTGCAATTGAACCATGACAGGTGAGGGCGAACGTCTGACAGTAAAAAACGAGCTATGCAAAACGTTTCGTGAGAGACGGCGCACATAGAGCAAGCACTTCAGAGTGGTTAGAAACTTGGTTTCACAGTCAAGAGCTTGCGGCATCGAATCTCTCAACTAACCAATACATAGGGTCAATTACCTACATCGATTTCATTTTTGTTTCGAGTGCGTGTACGACAGTAGCTAAATTTCAATTGGGTGAGTGTAACATTAATTCAAGTCAATTGTGGCTTTTGTAAAGAACATCATATTGTTCAATTTATTCGTTTTACAATTTCACGTTGTAACTTACCATTTCTCTTTTTTTTTCAGGTAAGAAGTCATAATCTAACGCGGAGAGTAATGAATCAAGACGAATGTTGGTTTGGTAAGTTTTTATTTGATTGTTTTTACACAAATCCTAAAGCTGTTGCCAGCAATCAACACTGGTGAGGGTTTACGGTGTCATTCTGACTTCTAGATTATTAATACCCACCAAATTAAAATACGGCGCAACTGTGAGCTGAAAGACTTGAGAACACGTTTGTAAACAAAAAAAACTTAATAGTATCCGGTAATAGTGTCCTCTCCTGGTTCTGAAGGGTGCTAATTAGAAAAAATGGATTTAAAAAATGTTGGGTCGTCAGTTTTTTGTGGGCCACCCTGTGCTATTGGGCGTCTGGTTGTGGTAAATGTGCAGTATGGGAGTTTTTTTTTTTTTTTTACATTTAATAATTTCTGCTGAACTTGAATTCGTCTGGTTAATAAATCCTAAATTCTCAGTGAGTTGTTGAAATTTCCAATATATACAGTAGATATTTGCAATCTGTTCATTTTTTTTCGTTAAGTAATCCGGAACTAAGTCCATAAAATATCGTATTTTCCCCCTTTTTTTTCTTGTGGTAGTAGAGAACAAATAAATCAATAAAACTTCTTATTTACTTTCTTCCTCTACTAATCTTGAACAAATAAATCATTCATCAATTTCTTTTTGTATCTATAACTAATCTGATGACAGATTTGCTGTTATTATTATTATTATTGGTAATCTGGCACAAATCAGTTATCAAGTATCCTTTTTTTTTTAAATTGGGACAGTCTAGATCAAATCAGTCATCAACTCTCGTGTTATTTTTTTGTGGTAGAGTAAAACAAATCTTCCATAAGATTCTGTTTTTTTCCCCTTGTGGTAACTTATCAGACATCATATATCTGTTTTTTTTTAATTATTGCGGTACTCTAGAACAAAGTAGTCACCACATTCTTGTTCTTCCGTTAGAAAATATAGAGATCAAAAATAGAAAGGCAGTGCAGTGCGCATTAGGTGCACAAGTTGGGACGTTTCGAAGTAATCCCCAATTCGTTATCAAGCAATAAAAGATATGGCTGAGAAGCCAAAGACAAGTAAAACACTTTAAATCCATAAAAAAGTAAAAACTCGAAGCACAAGAATAAAAATGGACATAAGGACAAGAGGAAGCTAAGAGCTAAGGCAGTTTCTAAGCTACCTTTGGTCTATTTTATTCAGTGACATGCACAGGGGCGGCAGGAGGGGGGGGGGCGCTGCCTCTGCCCTTTTTTGGGGGAAAATGTACTTTTTTGCCTTTTTGAAGAAAAAGCATGCCACATTTTGCTTTTCTGCACTGAAAAAATGCTGGTCGCAGCGAGGAGAGGGGGCATAGAGCCCGTACAAAGGGCAAAAAGAAAGCTGGGAAGCCCCAGAAAAGGGCCAAAAATGGTAAAAAAGTGAGGGACAAGCAACAACAAAAAAATCCCCAAAAAAGTGAAGCCTGAGTGTGCCCTTTCACTTAAAGTTGCTCCTTCCCTCACGGATGTGTGTGCACGCTACTGATTTTATTTATTATTTTTCTTTTTGTGCGTCGAGTTTTTACATTTTATATGGATTTTAAAGTGTTTTACTTGACTTTGGCGTCATGGCCGTATCTTTTATTGCTTGATAACGATGCGGAGATTGCTTTGAAACGTCACAGCTTGTTTATTTTATGAGCATTATAACTTTCTATTTTTGGTCCTTAACATCTTTGTGCCTATACTGTTTCAGTATACGAAATTTAGAACAAATCACCGTAGTTTCTAATCCATACACCCATAATCTTCTTCTTTAAATGAAATGATTTAACTTTCGATGTTAAGTCAACGCAGTTATTAATGGTGACATGGGTGAGTGAATGGGTGAATTCCGGATGGAAAGCATGCCCAATTTTCTCCCCAAATGCCGTCAGCAAACGTTGCTTGAAGCAAGGGTACACGACATGACCTCGTGTGTACACGGGGTTCGTGCTACCCGATCTGTAATTTAATACGCCCCGCCGTATATGGGCTGGTCATAACAATCCCGTCCTCGCCCTCTGCATACGAAATACAGTCTTTGGGGAAGAAGGCGGGGAGCTCGTGGTTCTTGAAGGGGAGGGAGGGAGGGGGCTACAAAACTCGATCAATACCAACACCTTCTCTATACTGGAACATCCTGTCCTCTCAATGTTCCGAACCCACAGCGGAGGGGCCAAGGTGGAAGGGTCACACCGTGCCCGGCTTTGGGCGTTCGCTAACCCGTGTGCCTTTCTCTCCCGCACGAAAGATAGGGTCCAATCCCAGGACGGTGTTCGTACGAGAGACCGTAGTACTCGCTGATGCCGCTGCAATGTCGTGGCACTGGTGTTAACATTGGTGGCACGTGCCGAGTCAGCCGGTTCATCGCCACTTATTGTTCTATTCACTTCGGCATCCAGAGGTGATGGGGGGGGGGGGGGGGGGGTCGGGTAGGAGGGACTGGAGGAGTAAAGTTGATTCAATGAAGGATGAACAGGGCTGGTTGTAATTTCCGGTCATGCTGGGACTGAAGTATTAAAGCAGTACTATCGACCGGAAATGACGCTGAATTAGCAACTGAAGAGGCTACGGAATTTTATCACCGCTTCCGTTCGGTCGCCAACGCAACACCAAAACACTTCAGTCTGGTACTTCGCTTCCGTCATGAGATCTGGAATAATGAAGCCAAACCCGTACCAGATGTGACACAAAGAAGATGGTGTTGTGTGGGGAAAATATTCCCCAACTAACACTATTTCACCTCGCACAACGTCCGTATTGTATTTTATTTATTACTGTTTATAACGTCTACGTGGCAGATTTAACTGTTTTTTTTCTTTTTATCAAGAAACTGTCTAGTCTTTGCCCGACAAGTATGTCCCTTACATTCTTTCTGTCTTTCTGTCTTTTACATTCCTCTCCATGTTACCAACGCAACAATTGTTCTCTCTCAATTATTCTCCTCACCCACAGGGTAGAATATATAGGTAGTGCCACTCTTTTGTGTGGCAACGTTAAACATTTAGACGAAACTAGTACCTGCTTTCAACAATTTACCGCGAGAGGGCGCTGTCGTCAAGTAACAGGAAGCGCAAAGCATCATGGGGATCGAAACTATTTAGCGTCACTAAATCAAATTGATCGCAATAAGAATACAAAATTAATAGCTTAAATCCTATTATATGTCATATTAGAACATTAAAATAATTTTAAGGATAGATCAGAACTGTCTGATCAAGTTTTATTGGTGATGTTGGTTTAAAATTCAACATTCAATTTTAAAGCGGATTGTGATTACGAGTGGCGGTAAGTATGGTTTTGTGTTTCGAGAAGCGTGCTGAGTGGCCGCTTAGGCTTAAGCGTTTTCCGTGGTTCGTGTTTCTTGTAACGAACTGAATACGGTTTGAATCGAATACAGAATAAGTTCTTCAAGTTCGAATGTTGCCCACGCACGAGTACTTCGTAAATTTCTGAAGGTATTGCGCTAATGCCGTGGTTTCCATGGTAACGATGCCGCCATTTTTAATTTCAAGTTTCGCCTCCTACGAGCCCCTGGCAAGTATTGTTTTGTGATGCCGTTGATGGAAGCAGGTATTATTTTATTCCATATTTTCAGTTCATCATCACTACCTACTTATCTACCCTGCTCCTAACCTAATGGCAAACCAGTGGCATTTTTTTTTTAATAGTGATATTTATGTTTCGTGATTTTACAGCGAATCAATAGTTCTAACGCATGAAAAGTCAGCAAAGTATTTACTGCGAAATTTAAATTTTTCTGGTCTCCTGCTGAGAACCAGGGACCTTCTACTATCCACCGGGTCGGTTCACTCAGTTGAACGCGTCTAAGCTACAGCACAGCTATTTCTCGTGGTAAAGTATACACGAGCGAGATTCAGTTGATGACGTTTTTGCTTCCAAGCAAATCCTCGAAGCAGACGACGCTTGGGTTTTTGAACCCAACAAAAAGGTGTGTTTCAGCTAGCGAGTCGTTTTTAACGAAATTAATGAATAATTAAGAAATATCTCATCAACAGTAAAATATACATTATTAAGATAAAATGACAAATTCTTACCCGATTACCCACGTCGAGAGTTGGTGACGTCATTACTTCCAAACCAAAACAATGGCGTGCTTTTACGATGATCGCTCTCCGTCTGATAACAAAGGTTGCGATTTTCAGTCGCATTGTCGAATGTACTGGTAGGTTAATGCACTTTAAAACAATTTAAACAATTGGAGCGGTCCGGCTCACGTTCGATGATGAGTGCCCTCGTTCGTTTGTTAGTCCAATTTTGTGTCGATTCATCAGCAAAATCAAAAGTCAATGAGATGCAAGAATCAGTAAAATGGCGCGAAATGGGAGCAGATACGTCAGACGCGTTTGAATCTGCTCTCAAAATCTCGCACGGTTTCTCGTGGTAAAGCGTAATAGTAAGTGGGCTCACCCTATCAAGGCTACGTATAATCCAAGCTCCCTGCTGAGAACAATAATTGATTTTATTAAATGTACATTTCCTCCCGGTTGGTTGGTTTTCCTGTATGGCTCATTTTTGCAACATTACTTCGTACGCGTGAAACTGTTTTGCTACATTCACTCAAACATATGTAAATGTTAGAAAAGCTGTTTCGTGCAGGATGCTCGAATACAGTGAGAAAGTATGTCCTTTTAAACTGATCCCCAGTTAATGATTGCTGATTTCGCCAATACAAAGTTAACCCTCTTTTCCCACTAAGACCTTATTAATTGGCGTTCAACTCCGTATAGATTCAACGAGATTATCTGTGAGTTGTTCTACTGGAACATAACTTTTAATTTAATGCAAGTTTTTTCTTCTTCTCTCCTACTTCCTTTTCCACTAACAAACAATTAAATTTACTTTAAAATTAGTTTTCAGCGTTCATTTTAACTTGCTTTTTTTTTTTACGTGTTGTTGCGGTTTTTTGGCTCTGCGTTTCTTTATTTTTCTCTTTAATTTTCTGTATTGGAAAGGGGATGTTGGCAAAGTATCCGCCAGAACTGCCGGCCAGGGTAGCGTGAGAAGCTACCATGCTCCTTCAGCGGCTATGGGAACTATTCTGGCCAATTCTGGACAATCTTTCGGCCCCTACGATGATCGGTGGTTTCCCGGATCGAATCCCCGGGTTGACACCTCCCTTTACCAGATATTACTTCTTCTCTAAAAGTCTGGTAATGTTCAAAATTGAGCCGGTTCAGCCATACAAGCATTAAGTTGCTTCGGCTGACTTTCGGCTCAAAGAAATTAATTAAAAAAAAAAAAATTGCGTATGTTGACCTGGACTTTTTCATACCTTGGTCTTATTCAGTTGAATTAATTACAACTATTCATTAATTATTGTGCAATAAAGCTCCCTTTAGCTCTCTCTCTCTGTTAATTCACGATTTAAACTTAATTCATGAGGAGCATATTTAGTAAATATGCTCCTCATGAATTAAGTTTAAATATTATTTAAGGAAAAGAGATGCGTATGCCTTCCAGCGAGTTAAATCTAATTTGCTTAGCCCTATTTTTTTGTACTGATCATAAAACCCACACTTGAAAAAATAACAATAAAATCAAAATTTAATGCGTTAGTTGCAATGTTAGCACTCATTAACTGCAGCCTCATTAACTTTACCTGTAATTAGTGAAAGGAGTTGCTCCCTTCTGTCACGCGATTTGGCAATTGCAGAATTGTTTTATTGTGATTTGGAAGGTAAACAATGATGAAGTCCATAATTTTGTCACGCAGACGAGCTAGCTAGCTAAATACACAGTTATTCTGAAACTGTCGGAAATGACTTTTCAAATTCAACGAACCGAAGAGCTGCTACGAGTTCCAGGATTGATTTGATGTATTTCGGCACGTTCAACTTGAAACAGCTTCCTGCACAGCAGGACCCCCATCACTTCGCCGATTGGTCAATTCATCTGTGGCCGTCGTGAATGTGCACTGAGACGGGACCCTCCCCGTTTTCTGACATTATTCTTGAAGAACCTTGTGGCAATTGTAGAGAATGCAAAATTATTTGTAAACAATACTGAACCACATGTAAGCTTTGTAACTTTGCCTCACGGCTACTGCCGGAGGCATGGTAGTGTTTTTGGAATATTTAATTCGGTTCCAGCCTCCATTTTAGGTTAGAAGTGTTAAATGTGGAACCCATTTTTGGGTAAGCAATTCGAAATTCTGTCTCAAACTTTTAAGTCGGAATCCAACCAAAACCCAAGTGCCTTCGACAGTCTCCCCCCCCCCCTCCCCGAATCCAGGCGAGCCCCCACGTTCCTAAAATAAATACTCAATCACAAAAAAACTCATGTTCCATCGTCATGGTATGATAGGTTAAAGTGGGGATTCCTGTGTTTTAGGTTTGAACTTCCACGATGCTGTTTAAAAGTTTTACAATTTGTACAACACTCAACCAAAAACATCTGGTAGGAAATTTATAACACATTACAAATCAGCATCCAGCTGCGCAGGGGGAATATATCCTCTCTCTTCACCCAAGAATTTTCGGATTTAGCTCCATTGGATATCATGCAACACCCCGATTTTCAGTATCAAGTCAAGGTTCGTGCTGTGTGAACCCCCTCGTTGATTATGTTCTTGTACAGGCTTTATTGGAAATAAAACAAAAAAATGAACTTACATATCGATAGTCAAGTTTAGCAAATCACACCGTTTCAGTGTTACACGAACGCACAACATGACAACGTGAAGTAACGTGCTTTTAAAAATGTTAAACCTCGCAGATAGAGAAAGTTAAAAAAAAAAAACAGGGCTGGCTAGTCGACATTTTAAAACTGCGTAATAAAATCACCAGTAAAAGAATACATCTCTGTATTAAAAAAAAATCCGACGTTATTAAATTCCATCACCCGAGCGATTCTCGGACATTCCCCTCAAAGACAACAGAGGGTATATTCTCCCCTTTCGGCCGGACATTTTTTACCCGGACATCTCGCCCTCCTGATAATTTTCTCCTCAGGAAAAAAAAAAACAAAACAAAATTAATTTTTCATTTAAAATTACGTTGCACTTTAGTGTTAACGATACAAATCCCTTTTATGTGGTCTATAGGTACAGAAATCTGAAATTACGTCTTCAATAAATTAAGTGCAAAAAAAGAGAAAAAAAAGGTAAAAGGAATTAATTGAGACAGTGCTGCCCCGGCATGCCCTGGGGTAGAAAATGTCCTAGATACTTAACACCCCAGTTTAGAAAATATCCTAAACACGTATTTCTCTGGAATGCGTAATTTCATGGGAACCTACTAAACCAACGTAAATTCGACCACGCTGTGCAAAGCTGTTTGTTAGTTTCGACAGCGCTGTCCTTGGATGCCCTGGGATAAAAAATGTTTTGGAAACGTAATGCCCTGGGGTGCATAATTTAGCGGGAACCATCTAGACCGACGTTATTTATGCCGGAGACTTGGAGCTGAGTTTGTTTTCAGTACAGCTTACAATGAAAGCATTGGCATAAGACACACACCATAAGAGCAGTGGTTGTGTGGTGGAGTGGCAACGAGGACCACTGCACTGTGACTGAGGTTGGCGGCTAATGACCTAGCTGTCGACGCGCCATTAAGCCTCAACCCCCCTCCCATAGGAGCAGATCCCTGCGCGTGTGGGTAAAGGTCGTACAAAAAACAAACGACAATTCTTTAAAAATACGAATTAAAAAAAACAGTAATTAAGGCGGAAAACAGGGTTTCCAAAATCAAAACAAGCAAGATTAAGAACAAATTAATAACAGCATTGTTAAGCACACAGGGCTTTGATCTAAAAAAAAAAAACACAACAAATGTTTCTTGAACGATTTCAGCCCAGTCATAAGTTAAATTAGTGGGCTACTTATTAAATTAGTGTATAAGTAGCCGACAACCCTGCTGCTTATCGCAATTCTTATGAGTGCCGAACTCCATTTTTTATTTTTACCGTAGGTTTGACAAGTGGCTTTGGCCAAGCTAAGGTAATAAATACTGACAATGATACCTGGCATTGCCCCTCACGTTTGGCGATGCCATCGGGGACCATTGTGTCCCTGGTAGGTCTAACCTTGGTGGTAAGGCAGTCGTGACCCCAACCTACTTTCATCAACCCTTCCTCTACAGCTGAGCCATTGTCTTCTTTTTAAACTTTTAAACTTTGTAATTTTCAGTATTTAATTTTTAATTTTAACGTCGGATGGCAGTTAGCGACCACCAGGTCCTTGTCCCATTCCGGTTGCATTTGAAACTAACTATTTTATGTTACATTTATAAATTTCGGCAAACAATAAATTAAAATTTTTACTACCGGGATGGTAACTGCACTTGTGGAGTCTTTCCTTAGCAACTTTTATCGATTCGCGCGTGTGTCGTAACTTCGGAACAACACGGACAAACGAACAAACATATAGACCAAATCGTCGAATTAAAACATGTCCTCGCTCGCTCCGCTCACTCGTCCCTTGCTGAACATGTCAAAGTTCCTTCTGTTTAGGAAGCGCAGTTTTGCTTCATTCGCTTTAACTTCTTTGAGGTTCTTCTTTCTTCCGTTTCTCGTCGAATTTCTGCGGTTCAGACGCTTCCATGGTTGCGTTAAATTTCAAAAATGTAACCCAAATCCTAGAGCGGGGGAAGCGAAAAGCCGAAAATTCATTAAAATCGTGCCACGTATCTCGTGTAATGCATATTAAATTTCACACACTGCCGCAATTAAGTGGCTGCGTTCCTGAATTTTTGTTTTAATATTAAATTTCATTATTCACTAAAGCGCATACCAGGACACAAGCTGCTTTTTGCGCTTTTTTTCTTCTTTTCTTTTACGTGAAGCTGTTTGTAATTTAAAGCTGGTATCGATGGTTTTTTTTTTTATATTACGAAGCTCTTTAGTTAGAAAGTTTATAAATTCATAATATTGTATCCTCCCACGCTGCGTAAGTGGTAACATTACCCCTTCCACCCCCACCCCCATCCCCTGCCATCTTGAATCGTACATCCTTAAAATTTGTGGTTATGACTATTTAAGAAGAGATTCGAATGTCAGATGCGGTCCACACCGCTTCCGTATTTTACTCTTAGCGGGCGTTACAATTTTCAGGAAGAAGAAGAAGTTTGATTTGATGTATTTTTATGTCGTAATAACGTAGGAATTAAGTTTTTAAAAAAAATGCGAGAGAGCTCAGCCTGGCTACTAGAGGTTTGCGAATCTGGTCGAACCCCTAGAAAGAGGAGTTTGGCAAAGTCCCCGCCGGGAATGGCGGCCAGGGTAGAGTGAGGGGATACCCCATGCTCCTTCAGCGGCTATGGGAACTGTTCTGGCCAATTCTGGACAATCTTTCGGCCCCCCTACGACGATCGGAGGTTTCCCGGATCGAATCCCCGGGTTGGCTATACCTCCGTTTACCAGATATTTCTTCTTCTCGAAAGGTCTGGTAATGTTCAAAATTGAGCCGGTTCAGCCATACAAGCATTAAGTTGCTTCGGCTGACTTAAGGCTCAAAAGAAGAATTTAATAAAAAAAAAAAACGTTGCGAAAAAACGAGTTGTTTTAAAACTGAAAATTTGGAACATTTGGTGTTAAACTTTACGCCAGAAACGGGTGGGAATTCGTGAATAAAAATTATATCCCTAATTTGCCTTGTTTTTCCATTTCTTGAAACAATTCGTCAAAATCATATTTTTAAAAAGAATTGAGTGCATAGTAAGCCGTTCCTGTTGCTTAAAAGAAAAAACGAGTGCGTTCAACGACAATGGTTATTGTTGCATAAACCATGCGCAATGGCTGTTTGCCGTGACGTCACCATGAGTTAGCCAATGACGAACGAGAACAACGGCTGTTTGGCCTTCTGATTGGACTAGCCCATTCACGTGATATGCACGTCACAGCAAACAGCCATGGCGACCGGTATAAACTAGAATAAAAGGCGTTGGCCAGAAACCTAGGAGCTTTTTGAAGGCCCAATCGGCAGATGTTAAGTGGAAGGTACCACCATCATGTCAGTTGTTGTTTTTTTTTGCCTCATGAGGGAGGAAACCGGAGTACCCGGAGGAAACTCTCGTGCAACGGGCAATGAAACAACCCTTGAAAAAAAAACCCATACATTACACTTCCCTTCACCCGGATGGAACCCACCCGCGGGTCTGTAAGAAGTCAGAGGTGTACAGCCGGGACCCGTACACCTGTATTGTTGCGTGTATATCTGTGTTTCGCAAGTGAAAACCGATACACTTTACCAGAATTCCAAAACTCGGCTGCCAAATTCGTCAGCTTAATCGGTCGAGACCCACTATTGGTTTAAGGGTGGCCACCCACCAAATTGGGCGTTTAGTCGCACGACAAAACTTTTTGTCGTAGCCTGTCGCAACGTGCTGCAGACATCTCCAAAACCATAGCAATGAGTTGAGCGCCACACGTCGGATGGCACAGTGTCGCGAGACGCATTTAGTCGTATTTGGCCGTCTCATGACAACAAAACCAAGCTCCTTCTGGTTTCGTCTGGTGGGGGTCTCTCCACCAGATGCGACGTTTTGTCTCGCAACGTTTCGTCGCGGTACATTTGTCTAAATGTCGTGCGACAATTTGTAGATTTTGGTGTGCGGCCACCGACAAAACGTCGCACGACAGGACATTTTGTCGAAACCTGTCTCAGCATCTCCAAAACCATAGGAATGAGCTGAGCGACGTTGTCGCGAGATGTCCTTAGACGTCTCACGACAACAAAGCGAAGCTCCTTCTAGCTTCGTCTGTTGGGGGGTCTCTCCACCAGATGCGACGTCTCGCGCCGTTTCGTCTTGCAACGACGTTTTGTCGATTCTGCTGTGCGGCCACCCTTAAGCCCTCTCCAGACAGAAGAAAATTTCGTGCGATGCGATGAATAACTGCGTGCCTACAAGGTCAAAATTGGTGCAATCGTACGGTTCGTGTTTGCGTTTAAGGACCAATATTGAAGTCTTTTTTTACACCATACTGCGTCGCCGTGGCCAGCCAGTCTGGTTAGGCCTTTATAGGCTTATATCAACTTCCGGTTGTAGGTCGACTTGTGTTTCCGCGTACAGAAGGTATACAAACGGAATATAATTTCGAATGTAACGTCCGTAATCAGGTGTGGTAATGACAGCTTTCCTTAGGGCTGAAATTCCATTAATATTAATAATGGATTGGACGTCAAAAAAAAAACACCGGGTTTTCTGTTTCCTCTTTTGTTTAAGTCGTCAGAAACGCAGTTGTGATTATTATGATGAGAAAAATCCTTTTACTCTTATTCATATTTTAGAAGGAAGCTGATGAAGCCAATAAAACGTGCTCTACAGGAGCGCTTCGGCTGTTGCAACTAACCACTAATGGCGGCCGCACACTTACGGATTCTGCAAAAGTTTTAATTATTCAGCGTCTGCCAGGGAACGTAATTTTAAACGCACTTCTCAGGAAATGCTCTGTTTCAAAAATTCTATTCATTTCATTACGAGAGAGGAACGAGAAAACACTCCGTGAGATTGAAAAATTCATCGTGGAAAGAGGAAAAATGCATTTAGGCGCAGCTCACTTGTGTATTTGTTTTGTTTGTTAACTAAAACATCTTTCGCGCTTATGTCGCGAAAAGGACAAATTTAAGCAAGTAGATGTATGCAGCTAAAGCTTTCATATTCAGACGAACGGAAGGAAGCAAGCAAGCATGAATTTTACAACACCTTAAAGTTAACCATAACCCCTTCATTTCCAGGACGGGGGAAGAGAGGGTGGGATGAGGCTTTTTTTGGCGCGTTGACAGCTAGTCATTTTAGTTCTGGTGGCCAAGTCCACAGGAGGCCACAAGCGTATGTCCCGGTACCAAAAAAGCTGCACAAATGTTCCATGCAAGCCGAATAAATCAAGTATTTGAGTGTTTAGCGGCTTGGTATTCCAACTAAGAGATTATGAGATCAAAACACGTCAACGGTTTACGTACACATATAATTAAAAAAAAAAAAGCCCTACCGAATGCGCCCGGGCAGTGGAGAAAGGAAACACAAATGGATGTACGCCCACACAATGAAGCAAAAAACTAAGCCAAAACTGAGAACGTAAAGGCAAACTACACTAGCAAGCGAGCACTGAGAATCCGACTAAATCGAGCAAAGTACACCCTGGTATAGTTTGTTCCACATTATGTTTTCAGAAAACTAACTGGATGACGACTCGTTTCCTTGCACTAAGAATGCAAAAACGTGTGGATATCACACTTGTAGACTCAAAAAAGTTACTGTTAGGAGTTTACGAATGGGATGTTTACGGATTTTTTAGCACTTGTAGTGGAAGAAAACGTGGCTTCATAGAGTCAGTTTTCTGAAAACATAATGTGGAACAAAGTATAGTTGGGGATTTGGTCTCCGACCCAAGAGAATGCGAGATCAAAACCGTGTTGAACAGTGAACAGTGCGAATTTGAGACCGAAACAATATTCAACAGTGAACAGTGCAAATTTGAGACCGAAACAATATTTAACAGTAAACAGTGCAAATCCGAGTGAATCTAGAAAAAAAAACAAGCGAATGGTTAGACTTGGTCTCCCGCCAAAGAGGA